>JAWZYT010002269.1:2500-22500 GCA_034508575.1 Petrolisthes manimaculis
CAGATAGATAGATGATAAGAGTGAGTGGATGTCAGTGTTTTAAGGATCAGACGGTACTGTTGGGGGGAATGTAGAAATGAGAAAGAGAGCAGTGGTAACAGAGAGAGAGAGAGAGAGAGAGAGAGAGAGAGAGAGAGAGAGAGAGAGAGAGAGACAGAGTATAGTGTTGGTAGGAGATGGGAGGGGAGGTTCGTGACAAGAGAAGGAAGAGGAGGAAGAGACATGAGAAGGTGTAGGGACAAGGGAAGGGAAGGAGGTAGAGGTTACGAGGAGGAGGAGGTTGTAGAGGTTACGAGGAGGAGGAAGTTGTAGAGGTTACGAGGAGGAGGAGGTTGTAGAGGTAGAAAGAGGAGGTGGCTGAGAAAGGAGAGGTGGTAGAAACAAGGGTAGGGATAGGGGTGGGTGGGAGGGTGGGGTGAAGCAGTAGGGTGGGGGGTAGGGTGGGTTAGGGGTGTGGGGGGTGTGTTGGTGGACTCCCGTACAGTAAACACAAAAGGCTCAGGTTTCCACCAGACACTCAAACACCATTTAACTACTCAAATGAGTTTTTGCTGAACAGTGAAACCAGGGGAAAGGAGGAGGAGGAGGAGGAGGAAAATGAGGAGACGTAGAAGGAAAATGAAGAGGAGTAGAAGGAAAATGAGGAGGAGGAAGAAAATGATAAGAAAAAAGACGAAAAGGAAATGGACGAAAAAAATGAAAATGAGGAGGAGGAAAAGGAAAAGGACGAGGATGAGGATAAAAAGGACGAGGAAGAAGAGAATAAAAAGGAGGAAGAAGAGAATAAAAAACCGGAGGATACAAAGTTGAATAGTTGGAGGAGAACTACTATGAATATCAAACAAAACATCTACTGATATTTCCCTACATACATACATACATGGCCTTCCTCGCTGGCTATCCACTGAGAGCCAGAAAAAAAATAAGAAAAAAAAAATAACCCCGTTCATTCCAGTCACGTTGGTAAACTTGCCGGCGACTACAACAACAACAACAACAACAACAACGACGACGACAACAACAACAACAATAATTCTGAAACCGTCGCGTGTTGTGTACGACGGCTTGATTATGATTTGGCCACATTTACGAGACATGTCGGTGCTGTAACTTACCGGTAACTAACTTTATTTCTTTATTTCTTTGTATTCTCACTCTTAGGTTGTTGATGGTTTTTTTTATATAAATTCTCATATCAGTGAATACATATTTTCGGATAATTTTCCACTTAGCTGAAAAAAACAAAAAACTAAACAAATTGCATCATGTGACACCATTACAATGTACAGTACAGTACGTCGCATTATCGAAAAAATACGACTTTGGAAAACGCGAGGATTATAATTTTGCGTATAGTTAAGATTAGCCTATCAGGACTACGACAAGGTATTAATTTAAAAACATAATTATTTACCCTGGACAACGATTCATTTCCCAGCATATAATAATAATAAGTAGACGATAGATGAACAGCTTGTATATATTATAGCCACCAATATATGAATGACGTGAATAATAAATGAAATGAATTATATACACGTGAGTCTGTTTTTTCATTGCCTTATCACTTGTTGGCCCTCCGAGTGAATCATCTCTTTCTTCAGACAAAAAAAAAAAAAAAAAAAAAAAAAAAAAAAAAAAAAAAAAAAATAACATAAACAGGTATACACTTGTTGCTTTGCTTACCTTTACACTCGCCGCTTCGTCACCACCACGTCGCCGGTGAAGAACAAGATGAAGCAAGTTGTCGCATGTGTGTGTGTGTGTCTCTCTCTCTCTCTCTCTCTCTCTCTCTCTCTCTCTCTCTCTCTCTCTCCACACACACACAACCCATCACTGTTTTCACGGATCATTGTACAAGAGAGGTGATAAGGCTGATAACCAATACGATGACTAATACGATGGTTGAATAGGGTTTGTTTACCATGGTGCCATATTGCCGGCTATTGATATCGTTCCTCCCACCACGTCACTTCACGCTCACCACGTCACTTCACGCTCACCATGTCACCACGCTCACCATGTCACCACGCTCACCATGTCACTTCACGTTCACCATGTCACTTCACGCTCACCATGTCACCACGCTCACCATGTCACTTCACGCTCACCATGTCACCACGCTCACCATGTCACCACGCTCACCATGTTACCACGCTCACCATGTCACCACGCTCACCATGTTACCACGCTCACCATGTCACCACGCTCACCACGACACTTCACGCTCTTCACGTCACTTCACGCTCACCACGTCGCCTCACGCTCACCACGACACTTCACGCTCACCACGTCGCCACACGCTCACCACGCCACCACCTCACGCTCACCACGCCACCTCAATTTCACTCGTACGCTTCTTCAATGTCCCTCTTTTCTTTCTATGTCCTTCCCGCTTATCATTTCAACTCTCTATCACCTTCTTCTGACGCTATATGAACTCGCTGTTACGACGCCTTATATCAAACAAACAATCAATCAATCACTCACACGCACTAAAAAAAAAAAAAAAAAAAAAAAAAAACACACACGCAGTAACACAAGCATCTCTTTTCGGAATAACTAAAATTGCCTTACGTATTTGTTGTTACGACTGTTGTTATCAAAGCACTATTGTTATTATGACGTATCAAAATAACAACACAACACAATACAACACAACACTACTTTTTATAACACCGTATACTCGACTACTGACCACTACTGACCACTAGCCACTCACTGATCAGACTAACCGGCTACTTCCTTCCTTCCTGCCTTCCTTATATGTGTGTGTGTGTGTATGTGTGTTGTAGCGCTAAAATAAAATGCCCCAGTAAAATTATGATAAATTGTAGCGTATTATTTTCGCGCTAGGGTGAACAAGCGATTAAAATATCCACTAAATCACACTAATCATACAGTAATAAATATTTATATATATACTCCTAAATTATATATAGTTAATTGAGTCGGTAATTAACATAAGAGAGGGAATATTGATCAAAATTATAATCGCTAAATTCACGGAGAGTTGGAAGAGTGAACCCGTGAACAGCGAACCAATTCAGACACGATCAGAAACAATGAAACATCTCTCGTCTTTCTTCTTTTGAGTCGAAGCTTTCATATTGATTCACTCATTTTATTGGATATCGTTAGTTTGTATTTTATTTGCTATTTTTTTTGTATATATATATATTTATTTATTTTGCTATTATTTGTATTTTATTTGATATCGTTAGTTTGTATTTTATTTGCTATATATTTTGTATATATATTTGTTTTATTTGCTATTATTTGTATTTTATTTGATATCGTTAGTTATAGTATTTCTTAGCCATTCGTTTGGGTTTCTTTTGAGCAGAGAAATAGGATAAAGATGAGAGAAAAAAGAGAAGAAGAAGAGAAGAAGAGGGAGAAAGAAGAAATTACAGATTTACTTATAATATTAAATGTATTAGTTTATGAAATGCTGTGTAGATAAATAATGTTCGGGTGTTAGGCTATGAGGTGTGTGTATGTGTGTATGTGTGTGTGTTGTGAGTGTGTGTTTGTGTGTCTTTGTTACTGTGGCGTGTGTGTGTGTGCGTGTGGGTTGTGAGTGTGTGTTTCTGTGGTGTGTGTGTGTGTTTGTGTGTCTTTGTTATTGTGGCGTGTGTGTGGGTTGTGAGTGTGTGTTTCTGTGGTGTGTGTTTGTGTGTCTTTGTTACTGTGGCGTGTGTGTGTGTGCGTGTTGTGAGTGTGTGTTTCTGTGGTGTGTGTTTGTGTGTCTTTGTTTCTGTGGTGCGGGTGTGTGTGGGTTGTGAGTGTGTGTTTCTGTGGTGTGTGTTTGTGTGTCTTTGTTTCTGTGGTGCGGGTGTGTGGGTTGTGAGTGTGTGTTTCTGTGGTGTGAGTGTTTCTGTGGCGTGTGTCTTTGTTACTGTGGCGTGTGTGTGTGTGCGTGTGGGTTGTGAGTGTGTGTTTCTGTGGTGTGTGTTTGTGTGTCTTTGTTTCTGTGGTGCGGGTGTGTGTGTCATTGTATCTGTGAAGTGTGTGTGTTTATTTTTATGGTGTGTGTGTGTGTGTGTGTGTGTGTGTGGGTATACTTACACCTCTCCTGGGTGTTTTGTTGACATTTCAGTTTTTCCTTTGGTGAGTCAGTGAGTCCATCCTTCAGACAGCTGGGTTCATATCTTGGGAGGCCAATGATCTCTGCCACATTCACTCCCATACCCCCTCACTCCTTCCTCACACTCCCAACCCCCCTCACTCCTTCCTCTCACTTGCTCCTTTTCTTTCCCTTACATTTTCTCTACCTCATTCACTCCCAACCCCCTCACTCCTTCCTTTCATGTCTCTTACTCACTCACTCCTCTTCTTTCCCTTACATTTTCTCTGCCTCATTCACTCCCACCCCCCTCACTCCTTCCTCTCACGCCTCAACAAGGCTCTTCACCCCTCAATTTTTCATCAGGTGCATCGCTTTCTTAACTCTATCAATTACACCCAGACTCTTTACCCACATGTGTTCTTCCATTGCCCAGAAGAGCTATCAGTGCCTTCTTTAATGTTCCTCTTTTCTTTCTATTTCTTTCCGGCTTGCCATCTCAATGCTTTATCACCTTCTTCTAGCGCTATATGAACTCGCTGTTGCGGCGCCTAATATCAAACAATCAATCAATCACTCAATCTCTCACACGCACAAGTTAACTCAGGTCTCGTCAATTGCTCGGTTCTCTATCTCATATTGTGATGCTTCAGGTTCTCTATCTCATGTTGTGATGCTTCAGGAGTATGTGGGAATATATTATTGTCTTATGAGATAATAAAAGATCAACAAGGCTCGTTGGCAGTGGCAATACGCACAACACGGTCCTCGTCGTCGTTGTTGTTGTGGTTGTTGTATGTGGGATCTGCTGACCATCACTGTCTCACTCAACCTTCCCTCCCTGCATTGCCTACTATTTTTTTTTATAGCCATTCCTCTCTCCTCCCTCCCTTCCTTTCTGACTTGCCTTCCTCCCTTCTTCCTCCACTGGCATCCCCTTTCTTCTCTCCTTCCCTCCTCACCAGTGTTACCACCCTCCCTTCACCCAGAGCCTTAGAATGCCTTCACTCCTCTCCTCCACACCAGTGTTACCACCATGGAGCTATTCTAGCTCCATGGTTACCACCCGCCCTTCACCCGTCTCCTCCTTACCAGTGTTACCACCACCCCTCTCCTCCACACCACTGTTACCACCACCACCACCACCCCAACACACTAGGCTACTCAGACACGGAGTTCTTATGTATGCTCTATTGTGCAAACCCTCATATGATACTTTTTGTTTCCAGTAATATATGTACTGTACAATGCAGTAAACAAACCATTCCTTCATATAGCCCACACCGTCCCTATTCATTATTTCATACCCTACGCACGGAATAACTGCAATTACGCAATTAACGTCCATTACGTTTAAGTCTCCCTGTAAAGAGTTCTGCCACATGACCCGACTTGACAGTGCTCATATAAAAATGTAGGAATTACTTGTGCAAATTGTGTTGGTTAAGGTGGAGAGTCACCCTGGCTATTTTACTCACCCTTAAGTTGTTAAAGTTGAATTAAGTGTAAACCCTTCCCTCTCCAGTACTATTTATAACATCTAAGAGACGTTCATAATGACTGTTTATCTCACTTATTATAGCAACAAGATAAGGATAAAACAGACTCTTAAGTTCTTCTCTTTCCAACACAAATATAACCCATCTATTAATAGCAATAGGATAGGATTACACTGCCTTCCCTCTCCTACTAGCTTACTATTCACCCCACCTATTAACAGCAAGACACATTTCAATAGCTACAAAAACCTCTTCAATTCTACCCATTTTCAATCAAGGAACAATACCTTTGAAGGAGAAGGAAGACTTGTTTGGTGTTTCACTGCTGCTTCGTCAGGTCAAAAACACGTCGATTATATTAATTTTGATACATTGGAGTGCCATGATTCCTCCAAAGTATGCCAGGAAACAGAACCAGATGAACAAAAATAATGGTGACCTGTTGTTGCTGGGAATAGTTTGGAGAAATTCAGTTGCTCCAGATTTAACAGCAGAGTCAAAAAAAAAAAAAAAAAAAAAAAAAAAAAAAAAAAAAATCTACCCTCCCCCCCCCCCCCCCCCTCACCCCTTATAAACCTACTGTACACTTTTGAAGGGAACTGTACAAAGCAGCTGATCAGACCAAACCTAAACCAGACCACACATGCCTGGGTTCGAGTCACTGATACACAAGCTGTCCATTGTGTGTTAGAAGACTTGAAGGGGGGAAGTTTTGTGTTGGTAATTCGGGAGCAACTGAATCCTCCAAACTATTCCAAGCAACAGAACACCATTATTGTTGCTCTTCTGGTCCTGTTTCCTGGCATACTTTGGAGGAATCAAGGCACTCCAATGCACCAAAAAAGAATGGCCACTTTAATTAAGGGACCCTGTGATGTAGTCAGAAAATTGGAGATAAACGAGTCCTTCAAATATTGCCACGAAACACACACACCTATAAGGAAGGAGCTTGTTTCGTGGCATAGTCAGGAGGAATCAGAAGCCACCAATTTTCATACACGATCACAGGGTCCTTAATGGGGTTGTTGTTGTTGTTGTTGTAGTCATTGTTGTTGTTTTAATGTGAGTGATATGTGGCCACGTCTGTTCTTTGCCAATATTAAGGACCCTGTGTTCGTGTATGAAAATTGGAGGCTTCTGATTCCTCCTGACTATGCCATGAAACAAGCTCCTTCCCTATAATTGGTGTTTCGTGGCAATATTTGAAGGACTCACTAACCTCCAATTTTCTGACTACATCACCACAGGGTCCTTAAGGGGATAGTATATATTAAGTTCATTAGAGCATCTTGATTCCTCCAAAGTATGCCGGGAAACAAGAACCAACTCTATTAATAAAAATAATGGTGGCTTGCCTGTTGCTTAGAATTGTTTGGAGGAATCATTTGCTCCAGATTTACCAGCACTGTACGACTCTCTTAAGGGGGGGTGGGAGTAGGGGACAGGCTTGGGGGGAACTGGAGGGGTGCGGGAATAGGGGGACAGGCTTGGGGTGGGTAGAAAGACTGTCCCCCCTACTCCCGCACCCCCCAACCCCAAGCCTGTCCACCAATTCTCACACCCCCTTAATTAAACTGTTCTCAATGAAAGCACAGTGTTTTGATGGGTGGTATTTGCATAATTATGGTGTGCAGTAACGTGGTCCTCCAAATTATTCCAGGCAACAAGATAGCATTATTTTTGTTATAATTTAGTCCTGTTTCCTGATATGCTTTGGAGGAATCAAGGCACTACAATGAAACAAAAGTATAATATCTCTTGTCTTTAAATGTTACAAATACATCCTACCAAGCTAATAAATAAATAAATAAAGTAAATAAATTATGAATGTTCGACTTAAATAATAATAAGGATTTAATAGAAACATACAATGTCATATTTTTCTCATATTATTTACCATTAAAGTAAATATTAATACAAAGATATTAGACAAATATCGAAAAAAAAAACATTTCCTATTTACAAGCTCAATGTATTGTCTAATAAATAATTATGAATATCTTACACATCATTAGGACTTTTATTAATTTGTACAATATTTACAAAAAACATCTAAATATAAAAGTGTGTGTATTATTAATTCGTGACACGTTTATTGCCTAGACGAAGCCTTCTCACTTCAAAATGAACAAATTACATATCTACTACATAATACAAAGAAAAGACAAATTTGCAGAATATAGATAAGATAGATAAAGAAAGTGTGTGTGGAAGGTGAGAATTATTTGTTAGCCAATTAAACAGATCAAGAAAGTGTGTGTGGAAGGTGAGAATTATTTGTTAGCCAATTAAACAGATAATGCTTTTGATTCCTGCTTTCAGTACAGGAAAACACACCACCACCTATTTATTGTATATTGTTTGTTGTACTTTATTTTATACTTGTCCACTCAGTATCGCCAAACACACCACCTAAGGTATTCTTGTGAAACGTAATCCCTGACCAGAGACGAACGGCAGGCACCACACACACACACACAACACATCCCCTGCGTTCGAACTCCGCCTCTATAGGTGTACTGAGTGGGGAAATGAACAATACCAGGCGATTCGAATCTTTCTGCTCCTCACACTCTGGTCAGAAATTATGTATCACTAGTGTATTGTATATTGTTCCTTGTACTTTTATCCTCAAGTGAAAATGCACCTATTCCCTTCTCAATAATATGAAAATTTTAAATATAAGTACATACATTCCAATGTTTATAAGTTACAGATAAATACCTATGCTTGTATATTTTGTTTTTGTCTCGAATTACATTATGTTTTCCAAAATAATCCAAAATATTAACCAGGTTCAAAAAATTATACAATATACAGTATATATGCTTCGAAATATTTCTTGGCTCCACATGGGGTATTTTGTAGCCTCTATTTTGCTGACAGTATCATTTAAGAAAAGAAGAGAACTCACATACACACACACATATATATATATACAATAATTCTCTAACACACACACACACAGACAAAACAATATACAACACAAACATACACAAAACTATCTCCAACACATACACACACACACACACGTCTACCTACTATTCTTTATTATATACGTGAATGCCTTAGTTATATTCTCTTATTCAGGCACAGAGTCCATACCAAAGAAAACACACACACACACATCATTACTTCCCATCACACAACATGAGAAGATAAACACAGATTATTTACGGTATATAATAATAATTTAGACATTTTTTTTGTTTACACTTATCGAGACCACATCTCCTGATACCCCCCCCCCCCCCCAAGTCATTAAATTATTCACATTGTTGTAGAGTATCGTATGAACATTATCTCTTTTACGCACTATCATTCACTCACATGTGCGTCATATGATAGTCAATGTTTCTGGATGTTCAGTTTTTTGTTTTAGTGTTTTATAACCGCATGAAAAAAGGAGATTATAATGTGCACTTATTTATTATTATTTGTTCACTTTAAAACAGAGTGAGTGAAATCATCAGGTATTTCCATTCTTTCAATAGGTAGGTGTCAGTAAGTAGCCTTTGTCCTATAGCACTGGGGGTCGAATAATTATAAACCATATGCACCTGTGTCATCAACGTATCATATATAATTTTCTCACTCGTGGAGTTTCTTTCACTTTAGTCTCTCCTGTATCAAGTAACGTCACGTACAAAAAAAAATAACATCACGTAACCATCCCCTGGCCTCTGAGATCACGGTATCAACTTGTTCTGTGTTCCCTGTTGTTCCTCATACATGGGTGTGTACTTTTCCTGAGTTGGGTACTTCTGCTGCATCTCCTGTAGCCCTTGTCCTTTAGTCTCGGGTACCATAGACACGGTGAACACGAGGCCGATGAGAGAGATGCCTGCGTATAACCAAAAGGCGCCGTAAAGTCCCAAGAGCAGCTGAAAGTCCACAAAGGTCTTGACGCTGGCGAAGGAGCAGGCATAACTAACCGAGTTGGCAATGGCTCCCAGACCTCGGTGTTTAAGGGGAAATAATTCACCAATGTAGATCCATGCGATGGGGGAGATACCGAGTGCAAACGCCACCTGGAATATGAGGGCACATGTGAGAGGAATCCAGTCCAGGCCCGGTCCAGCATCCACCCCATTGCTGCCAGTGACGTACAGGAAAGTACCAAAGCCTGCCAGTGCCGTCGACATCAGAAGATTAGACACAACTAATAGAGGGATACGACCCACTGTATCAATGAGGACTGAAGACACCATACCAGCCAATATCTGTAGTAGACCAACCACTACTGCTGCACTGTATGGGTTAATGCCCACAAAGGCTTCCGTCAGGATGGGTACGGCATAGAAGTTGAAGGCATTCGCTCCACTGAATTTCTGGAAAACCATGAGGCCACAGGTTATGAGAACGGGCTTAACCAGGTCACGACGCCACTCCCGGTAACAGGTGACCTCGGAGTCTTCTCTCATGGCATCAATATTAGCCTTCATGGTGTCCAGTTCCTGTGTGACATCAAGGCCTCCCCGTAGCCAGGACAGTGAGGTGGCAGCATCCTCATTACGACCCCGATACAATAAATAGCTGGGAGTTTCAGGGATAAGCATGAGTGCCAGGAAGAGCAGTGCTGGAGCGATAGAGGCCACCATAGCCAGTTGTCTCCAGTCGAGGTAAACACCGAGTAAAAAGGACAATATCATACCCACATTGGCTGTCAGTTTGGCCACGGAACACAAACAGCCTCGAATTTCAGGATGAGCGATCTCACTGATGTAGACAGGCGTAACGAGGGACACCACCGCTGAGCAGACACCACACAGGAAGGACGAGGCGTACACCATGTAAACACTAGAGGCAAACACCGTCAGCAGCCAAAAAAGAGCGAAGGGAAGGGACACTACAGCCAGCACGCTTTTCCTACCCAACCTCATAGCCAAACCCCCAGGAATCCCTCCAAAGAAAGCCCCCAGGAGAGAGAGGGAAGCAATCCATGATCCTTGTTCCTGTGTGATGGTGAAGTCATAACTACTGGTGGTACTGTTGACGGGAGGTGGGAGTTGCATGGAGGCCAGGGCAGGGGACGAGTAGCCCTTCCCTAGACCCGTCGCTAAAGGTCCCAGAGCCACGATCAGTGTCGCAACAACCTGACGGAGGGAGACAAGAGGGGAAAACTTATCAGTGCACCATAGACAAGGGGGAAAAAACTCTGGTCCTGTTTCCTGGCATATTTTGGAGGAATTAAAGTGTTCCAAAGTACCAAAAAGTATACTACTACCCTTAAACTACCCACTACATTAATAAACACTAACTTAAGGTGTTCCAAAGTACCAAAAAGTAAGCTATATATACCCTTAAATTACCCACACATAAATAAACACTACAAACTCCCACCGGACTGACACCAATCTCATCTTCCCATCTTCTTGGCCCTTTATGTAAGAGTGAACGTCCCTCATATTTCACAGGAGATCTAATGCAGACCTGCTTGTTGAATCACCAGTACCATGGCTGACTCAGATACAAACCAGCTGCCTACACAAGGATGTACAGTCGCTACCCAAAATGTGTTCCCAGACTGACTAACTGACCTCGCTTCTGTTGGGTTAATCTCTGTCGTGTATTTGTAAACAGACATACGACTCCATTCTTCTTATTACTCTCCTTGAATGCACTCTCCTCTTCTCTACTCTCCTTGAATGCACTCTCCTCTTCTCTACTCTCCTTGAATGCACTCTCCTCTTCTCTACTCTCCTTGAATGCACTCTCCTCTTCTCTACTCTCCTTGAATGCACTTTCCTCTTCTCTACTCTCCTTTCCTTTGTTTTACTCCTCTCTACTTCACTCTTCTCTACTCTCCTTTCTTCTACTCCATCCATTCTACTTTCATTTTCTTTCCCGTACTTTTTTTCTCCTTTCTACTCTACTCTACTTTACTGTACTCCTCCCTACTCCACTCTACTTTACTCTCCTTTACTGTACTCCTCCCTACTCCACTCTACTTTACTGTACTCCACTCTACTTTTCCTCTCCTTTACTTTACTCCTCCCTACTTCACTCTACATTCCTCTCTCCTTTGCTGCACTCTATTTTCCTCTCATATACTGTACTCCTCCTTACTCCACTCTACATTTCTCTCTTCTGCTGCACTTTACTCGACTCTATATTTCTCTCTTCTGCTGCATTTTACTTGACTCTCCATTATTAGCGTACCTGTGTGAGCTCTGAGGTCTGTTGCTGTAGATGAGACTTAGTGTAGAACTGGCCATCTTGTCTCTGGGGTTCACACTGCAAGGAAAACAGAAAAAGACATTGTAACACTTTAGATGACTGGGATTATCTGCCACACACACATACATACATTCTCTCTCTCACACACACACTCTCTCTCTCTCTCTCTCTCTCTCTCTCTCTCTCTCTCTCTCTCTCTCTCTCTCTCTCTCTCTCCTCTCTCTCTCTCTCTCTCTCTCTCTCTCTCCTCTCTCTCTCTCTCTCTCTCTTCTCTCTCTCTCTCTCTCTTACACACACACACACAAGCAAAGAGAGAGAGATAATGAGTAGGCATGAAAGAAAAAGAGTGAAATGGATAAACAAACAGAAGGAAGAGATTCACAGATAGAGAAATATGTAGAGAGGTAGGTAGGAAGAAACTACTGGGGTGACAGACAGAACGCGAAGGAATGACAGACAGACAGACAGACAGACAGACAGACAGACAGACAGACAGACAGACTTCACTCACTCACACCTCACCTCAACAAGGCATAGGTTGTATATCAAATGCTTAAAGGGACCCTGCATGTGATATAGTCAGAAAATTGGAGATAAATGCGTCCTTCAAATATTGCCACGAAACACAACCTACATGGGAGGAGCTTGTTTCGTGGCATGGTCAGGAGGAATCAAAAGCCTCCAGTTTTCACACACGATCACAGGGCCCTTAAATGAGGACACTGCATTGGGAACTAACTATACTGATATATCCAAACTATGCCTTGATACATACATACATACATACATACAGTACATACTCCTTCCTTATGATAAAACGAGGAGATAGATGTGTTGGATAGATGTTGGAGTTATATATAGACTTCAGCACACCACACCATATTTACTTCCTAGAGAGAGAGAGAGAGAGAGAGAGAGAGAAAGAGAGAGACAGAGTAGGCTTCAGCACACCACATCAGATTTACTTCCTAGAGAGAGAGAGAGAGAGAGAGAGAGAGAGAGAGAGAGAGAGAGAGGAGAGAGAGAGAGAGAGAGAGAGAGAGTAGGCTTCACTATACCACACCATATTTACTTCCTAGAGAGAGAGAGAGAGAGAGAGAGACAGAGTAGGTTTCAGCACACCACATCAGATTTACTTCCTAGAGAGAGAGAGAGAGAGAGAGAGAGAGAGAGAGAGAGAGAGAGAGAGAGAGAGAGAGAGAGAGAGAGAGTCTGCCTGCTGGTCTCCCTCTCGTCAATGTTTGTGATGTTTGGACGTGGCTCTGTTTACCTTTGCAACGGGACCTGTGTTCAAGGATGTGATGGCAGGATTTAAACAAGACACTATAGCGTTTACCTTCACTTATTAGGGTGATGTTATAGCCTTTACCTTCACTTATTAGGGTGATGCTATAGCCTTTACCTTCACTTATTAGGGTGAGTTATAGCGTTTACCTTCACTTATTAGGGTGATGCTATAGCGTTTACCTTCACTTATTAGGGTGATGTTATAGCGTTTACCTTCACTTATTAGGGTGATGTTATAGCGTTTACCTTCACTTATTATGGGTGATGTTATAGCCTTTACCTTCACTTATTAGGGTGATGCTATAGCGTTTACCTTCACTTATTAGGGTGATGCTATAGCGTTTACCTTCACGTCTTATTATGGTGATGTTCTGTTTGATAATCTTAAAAGAATCTGGTGTTAGTCTGAACAGGTTACGTATAGGCGAGTTTTGTATGCTGTCGATAAACTTGTCACACACTGATTATTTCCTATAAACTATTCCAAGATACAAACGATATTTTATACGAATTGGAAACAGGTGCACACACACTCACACACACACACGAGAAAATGAGCACAGACACAAGCACAAGCAAAGGCACACAAGCACAAGCAAAGACACACAAGCACAAGCAAAGACACACACAACACACACACACACTTCCTTCTGGCAACAATACTCTTGGCTTTGTACCCAGGTAACCATGGAGTGTTTGGTGGCTGGCCTTGTGTGTCACTGCTGGCACTCTCACAACACCAGGTACTGTCTCTATCTTATTACCTGTACTGTACATGATGTTCGTCCTTTGGTCAAACTAAGATACTATTTTTTTTTTTTTTTTTTTTTTGTCACGGCTTTTTTTTTTTTTTTTTTCCTTATGTATGCGAGATAAATAATACCTTGGTACTACTGTAGTTATATACTTTTTGCTGAGAAAGGGTTTAAATTCATTTCTTCTGACTGACTCCAAACAATTTTACTCCCACCAGCAAATCGTTCTATATAATACAACTAGAATTTTATATTATGATAATTTCCGGTTGCATCTGTCAAGGGTAGCAACAGGAACAACAAGACTCATTTAGAACATTATGCAGCTGGGAAAATATTCTTCTCTTTACCCACCAGCTGTCTCTACCCCCTCCCAGTACATCCCCCTCCCCTCCCCTCCCACCCCTTCCCAGTACATCCTCCTCCCCTCCCCTTCCTCCCCTGCCTCGTACAATCTCCACCTCCCCTCCCCACCCCTCCCAGTAAATCCCCCTCCCCTCCCCTTCCTCATACAATCTCCACCTCCCCTCCCCTTCCTCCCCCTCTCAGTAAATCTCCCTCCCTTCCCCTTCCCTCGTATAATCTCTCCCTCCACCACCACCACCACCACCACGACCACCTCAGATAGGCTACCCAGGCTAGAATGATTATCTTCCTTCCCCCTCTGCACCTGTTTCTCTCTCGGAGCTAAGAAGAAATATTTCCCTCTCTACAATTACACACGTCTTTCGTTATAAACAGAGTTGACTACAAACACAACTATGGCCTATACAGCACACACAGAGATTGAAAATGTTGCCCCTTCCATCCATTTACTCTCTTCACACCACCAATATTTCACCACCGACCTCAACACATAACTTTTTTTTTCCTCCCTCTGGTGTGACATTCGTAGGCTTCCCAACATTCCTTAGTGGTCAAGACTGCGTGCCTGGGGAAGCTTCATTTAGTCCTAACGTTCCCCCAACTTCCCCAAACATTTTCCCCTCTTAATTATTTCCCGTTTTTGTACTTTGAACTCAACAAAATTTAAGTTTTTTTTTTTTTTTTTTTTTTTTTTTTGGGGGGGGGGGTAAATTGGAAGGCTGTTGATTCTCCCTATAACTATACCAGAAAACAAACCGACCCCCTTAATGGTACTACTAATAGGGGATCCTCAGTTTCGTGGCACAGTTTGGAGGAATCAAGAGACCATCAAATTCACAAGCAAAAGAGAATCATTTGTTTTGTGTGTGGGGGGGGGGGGGGGGTAAATTGAAAGCCTCTTGATTCCTGCAAACTGTGCCACAAAACAACAAACACACCACCTCAGTTTTTTACGAGTAGCGTATATAGGTGACCTCAGTAACCTGTTTGTTGTTGGGTGATAGTGAGTGAAGGGCGTGACGAAGGGAGCATGGGGGGCAATCTACAGTATATTCACGCCCTTCACACGCCCACTTCACACACGCCTCTCACACGCCTGATTACCACTCTCTCTCTCTCTCTCTCTCACACGCCTGATTACCACTCTCTCTCTCTCTCACACACGCCTTGCACCCTTCTGCCTCTCACATTCCCATGCCTCTAGAGAAGGAGAAGGTGTGAGTAGTAGAAGTAGAAGAAGTAGAAGTAGATGTGAGTAGTAGAAGAAGAAGGAGAAGTAGTAGAAGGAGAAGTAGTAGAAGTAGAAGTAGAAGAAGTAGAAGTAGAAAATAGTAGATGTAGAAGAAGTAGAAGTAGAAGAAGTAGAAGTAGTAGAAAATAGTAGATGTATAAGAAGTAGAAATAGAAGAAGATGAAGTAGAGGGATTGGGAGTGTACAGGTCGAGGCTTAAATAATAACTCTTTCGCAGCCTGTGCCAAAACCTGAAGGGAACAAAAAATGCCCCGTTTTCCTGTTTTTGGTTAAGACTTGATTGAGCCCCCGTTGATAGTGACAAGCCCCGCCCCTACACACACACATACACATACATCACACACGCTCACATACACACACACACACGTACACATACATACACTACACACACACACATACACCACCCACACACTACTATCTCTCTCTCTCAACACACACACACATTAGGCCTACACACTCTCTCTCTCACACACACACATACCACCCACATTACACACACATACACACACACACACACACACACACACACACATCAGGCACACTGTGTTTCGCTCAACCGGCCAATTATACCGATAAAGATTATGTATGAGAGTGTTCCTTGTTCCACACACACATTCCAGAACACCAACACCACCACTATTGCCAACACCACCACTATTGCCGCCACCACTGCTACCATGGTCACCATTGCCAACACCACTGCTACCATGGTCACTATTGCCAACACCAATACGATTAATACTCACTGCTAGCACTTCCACCACCATTACTACCTTAAAAACAATAACAATAACAACAACAAATACTACTACTACTATTACTACTACTACTACCACCACTTCCACCACCATTACTACTACAACTTCAAAAATGAAATAAACAATAACAAAAACAACTATACTACAACTACTACTACAACTACTACTACTACAACTACTATTACTACTACTACTACTACTACTATGCCTACTACTACTATTACTACTACTACCACCACCACTAAATAAAGTTTGTTGACACACCCTATACCAAACGTGCTTTATCACCTAAAATATTCTGCCTTTGCATGTTGTACAGTCACTATCAAAAGTTTCTGTACCATTACACTCTTAAAGAAAAATTAAATGGTACAGTATTATTATAAATATTTAAGTGGAAATTCTCTTATTGGTGAATTGGAGCATCTTCATTCCTCCATTGTATGCCAGGAAACAGGACCAGATTAAGGGGGAAGTTTTGTGTTGGTAAATCTGGAGCAACTGAATCCTCCAAACTATTTCAAGCAACAGAACACCCTTATTTTTTGTTCTTCTGGTTCTGTTTCCTGGCATACTTTGGAGAAATCATGGCACTCCAATGTAGCAAAAACGAATTACCACCTGAACATACTTAAATAATGGGCCCATGTTGTTTGAAATAGTTAGGAGGAATCAGTTGCTCCAGATTTTCCCTTTTCGAAGCCCGTATAGGAATGGAGAAACAACTTTGTATGGCAACTGTACGGGTTTGCAGCTGCTCCCATGCCCCTGCCTCCCCTGCCTCCCTTGCCCTGCCCTGCTTGTCTCGCTTTTTACCATGCACGACTGGTGAACTGTGACCCTGCTGTGTGTGTGTGTGTGTGTGTGTGTGTGTGTGTAAGTAAGTAAGTAAGTAAGTAAGTAAGTAAGTAAGTAAGTAAGTAAGTAAGTAAGTAAGTAAGTAAGTAAGTAAGTAAGTAAGTAAGTAAGTAAGTAAGTGTAAGTGTGTTGTGTGTGTGTGTTTGTGTGTGTGTGTGTGTGTGTGGTAAATTCGGACACCTTATGTGGGCGTGAAGGGTTGGTAAACTTTCTTTGATCGTGTGCGGTGAGAGAAATCGGGGAAAATTATTTAAAGAAAGTAACACATATATCAATTCGGAGGCAACCCATGCAACGATTAGGACCCTATGATCGTGTGGGGAAATTGGAGGCTTCTGATTCATCCTGTATATATACATGTGCCATAAAACAGGCTCCTTTCATGCATAGAGGTGGTGTTTCATGGCAATAATTGAAGGACTCATTTACCTTCACATTTTCTGACCACTTCACAGGGTCACTTAAATAAGGGAGATTTTCTTTTTGGAAATTAGGAGGCTACTGATTTCTTCAACTATCCCAGGCAACAAATGACTTTAACGTGACTGTAATAGGAGATCTGTTTCGTGATATAGTTTGGAGGAATCAGTAGCTATCCATTTTACCGTCAAAAAAGGTTTCTACTTACTTTCGTGAAGACTATAAAGAACACACACACACACAAACACAAACACACACACACACACATACATACATACACACACACACACACACACACACACACACACGACTCGATCTTTACACTAACACTCTTTACTAAATATTCATGAAATTTTATCACCATTAAAATAATTGTAGACTGTGAACATTTTCCCATATTTTCATCATTTTTTTCACTAACTCATTTTCTTCCCTATCATTTATCCTTTTTCCTCTTTCATATTTCCATCATTTTTTTCACTAACTCATTTTCATCTCTTTCATCATATGTCCTTTTTTCCTCTTCCATGGTCGTCAACAGCACTCCCTCTTTTCTCTCTATTTTTTCACTAATCAATCTCCACCCTTAATTCTCTCCTCCTTCCCTACAATTTTCCCCTCTTTTCCCTATTTTTTTTCACTTATCAGTCTCCCCCCACCTCCATTAATTCTCTCCTCCTTTCCTACATATTTTCTCCTGTCCTCCTCCTTCCCTACCATTTTCTTCCTCTCTTTCCTCACTCTCCTTTCTATCACCCTCCATCATCACCCTCCCTCATCACCCTCCCTCCTCCTTACTGCTATCACCCGTATTTTTTCTACACCCTCTTAGTGCCAACCCCCTCCACTTTTTTTTTTTTTTTTTTTTTTTTTTTTAGGTGTGAGTGATTCCCACGCGTCGTTTGGTGAGGTTAAGTGCTCTCTCTCTCTCTCTCTCTCTCTCTCTCTCTCTCTCTCTCTCTCTCTCTCTCTCTCTCTCTCATACACGATTTTATCAATACTTTTGTTTACACCATACTCATACTGATGAGAAAGACAGTTCTCTTTCTCATCACAATAATTATACACACAGACAACTCTTTTTCTTCCCCATCATATTCTCACACATTCACATTACTCTCTTTCCCATCACACACGTAAGGTACTGTCACCCCCATCCCATCCCATCCCATCCCACTCTGACCATCCACCACTTTCTTTCCCATCACATTACATCCATCCATCCATCCATAAGTCGGCTCTCTCCCGCATCACCAATCAGACCCACCATATCCATCACTGCTAGCCAATCAGAAGAGTCAGCTTGTCTTCCTTCGCACAACGGTCGTAGTGGTGGTGGTGGTGGTGGTGGTGGTGAAGTGGTGTGGGTGTGTGTTATGGTATATTAATGGTGATGGTGGTGAAGTAAGTGGTGTAGGTGTGTGATATAATATAGAGATGGTGGTGTTATGGTGGTGGTTGTGTTGAAGTGGGGACGGTGTTGAAGTGGTGTGGGTGTAGTACAATATAAAGAAAGATGGTGGTGGTGGTGTTGGGGAATATATATAATGCCCTCCTACGTAAATGAATGACTTAGGTTTAGGTTGTTATGTTGGTGTTGTGAGGGAAGGGAAGGCCTGAGTCAAGTCTGCTTTAAGGACCCTGTGATCGTGTATGAAAATTGGATGTTTCTGATTTCTTCTAACTATGCCACGAAACAAGCTCCTTCCATATAGGTAGTGTTTCGTGGCAATATTTGAAGGACTCATTTAACTCCAATTTTCTGACAACATCACAGGGTCCCTTAAGAGAGTGTGTGTATATTTGTTGTTTTAGTAAATAGGGTTGTCTAGGGTACGACAGAGGTGGTGTGCTTGGCTGAAGAGGGGGACGAGTTGATTGGTTCAGGAAAGACCTACAGTATGTTTCGCTCGCGTGACAACAGAGTGAAGGGTGGGGTGGGGCGGGGCAGACCTGTTGACGTCTTTCGTGAGGTAAACTGATGAGTGAGGGGTTGGTTATTAGGGCGGAGTGGGGCGGACGTGCAAGTATTTTATCCGACGTAACAGCAGAGTGAAGGGTTGGTTACGGTGGGACTGGGAAGAGCCATGAAGGGTGAGACAGGTGTAGAAGAGACAATATTGGGACAGATGAGATAGGGAAGAGAGAACTGTGTGTGAGAATATGATGGGGAAGAAAAGGAGTTGTTTGTGTGTGTGTGTATATAATTGTGATGAAGAGAGTTGTGTGTGGGGGTGATTTTTTTTTGTGATGCCAAAGAGAATCGTGGGTGAAGTGAATGCAATGGGGAAGGTAATATCAGGTGATGGTTGTTATTTATGAGCGTAATGGAAAAGAGAGTATAGCGTGTGAGTATAGTGGTACCGTAGTGAGAGAAAGTGATGTATGGGTAAAATGGAGGAGTACCTATATTTGAGATGGAGATGAAAGTGGGGTTCGAGTGTGATAAATAGCAGGTTTGGTGGTCTCTTCATGTTTTCAACCCTACATCACGACACGACTTTTACCTCTCACTGTTGTTTATAGGTAGGTGGTGTATGGAGTGATAAAGGGGAC
>JAWZYT010002269.1:27500-115000 GCA_034508575.1 Petrolisthes manimaculis
TATATACAAGACAAACGAACGAAGAAGCAGGAAAATAAGACGAAGAAGAAGAAGAGAGGAAGAGAGGAGAGGAGAGAGAAAACACACACACACACACACACACACACACACACACACACACACAGAAAATATGATATCTAATACGACGAGAACAAAAATATATAAAGAAAAAATATAAACACGAATTAATAAAAAAAAAAAAAAAAAAAAAAAAATGGAAGGGGAATGAAAGTTAAGAAGAAGAAAAAACACTAAAAATATGATTACTTAAAACTACAGGAAAACAAAAGTATAAATAAAGAAAATAAACGCAAATTAAATAAAATAAAAAAGTAAAAAGACAGGGGGAGGGGAAAGAAAATTAAAACACACACACACACACACACACACACACTGACAATATGATTACTTAAGGGGAGGGTATAGTTTGGACATTTTTGGAGATAATTATTCCTCCAAACTCTCAACTCCAACAGGGCACCATTATTTGTGTTCATCTGGTTCTGTTTCATGGCATACTTTGGAGGAATCAAGGCACTCCAATGGAACAAAAGTATACACTCCCCTTAAAACGACAGAAGAACAAAAATACTATAGTCTGTTCAAAATTTGTGTTCCACTAGCCTCTATCTATCTATTTCTATCTGTCTATCTATCTAGCTATTTCTATCTGTCTATCTAACTATCTATTTCTATCTCTATCTATTTCTATCTATCTATCTATCTATTATAGTGAAGGAACGATGAGGCTTGCAACATGAACCCTGCAGGAACCACAACACAATATTATGCAACTGTTTCTGATAGTGTCACCTTGAGTGTGTGTGTGGGGGGGGGGGGGGGTTTAAGGGGGTGCGGGACTAGGGGAGACATGCTTGACGGGATACTGGGGTGCGGGAATAGGAGGACAGGCTTGGGGGGGACTATGGTGTGCGGGAATAGGGGGGTACTGGGGGTGCGGGAATAGAGGGACAGGCTTGGAGGGAGAGGGGAACTGGGGGTACGTCATCTGTGAATGTATGTATGTATGTATGTGTTTGTGTCGTCAATTGTGGCTGTTGTAAGCTATGGTGGATTTGGCTTGAGGGAAAAAATAAATGATAAAGATAGGTTCGTTTCACACACACACACACACAGAGCTGCAAGCAACGTATCTCCAGGGGAAGGGAGGGTCAACTTTCACACACACACACACACACACACACACACACATACACACACACACAAACACACACACCAAAGGCAAAACAAACATCCATCAAGTGAATGTACAATAATGTGTCAGCATTTTTCTTAAATTTACTGACTACATACATTTTCAAGCACGAATCTTTCTCATGGTGTAAAATTCGATGTTTATATACGATCCTTTACTTGTTCTTCCTAGGTTTAGTTTTACGTATAATTGTCTTTATTATTTGTTTCTTTCTATGTTTAATTTTACGTATAATTGTATTTATTATCTTTTTCTTTCAATATTTAATCTTACGTATCAATTTCTTCATTATTTCTCTCTCTATTTTTAATCTTTGGTATCGCTTTTCTTTTCTTGCATTCTTTGTTCTTGTTGGCAAACTTGAAGGCTAACCCATTAGTAAGATATAGATTAAAAAAAACCCACCGGAGTATATATATACTTTGTTTCTCTATAATCTCTCTCTCTCTCACACACACAAAAGATAATTATGTATATTATGTTCCCCTCTCTCTCTCGCTCTCTCTCTCTCTCTCTCTCTCTCTCTCTCTCTCTCTCTCTCTCTCTCTCGTAAAACACACCTACTTTACTCTTTCTTCCCTCTCCCTCTCTCTCTCTCTCTCTCTCTCTCTCTCTCTCTCTTAAACACAAAGAAAGACCTCTCCCCTGTCCCTCTGCTGACCTTCCCTGACCTTTGCTGAGGAGGTGCATGTGAATCCTCTCAGTGACTTTACTGCTGACAACGAATACCAACCAAACCACCTCAATTAATTAAACCCTTACACACCATAACATATAATATACAGTTTAGGCTATACATGCTTATAGTCCATATACAAATAGTTGTGGATATTACTATAGTAAAAGTTCTATCAAGATTTGTCGCAATACCTTTTTTGGCAATTGTACATGAGAGGGACGATGAATTTATGGTGCCGGCTGTACATACATGAATTCAATAGAGCCCCCACTGTGTAGGTATGAATTGAGAACTTTATAATTATGTTAGGGTGCGTATTAAAATTATACTGTCAATCCAGGAAGAGCCTTCACTCACAACATTCCTTATTTTTTTTTATTTTATTTTTTTTTGGGGGGGGGGGACAAGTAAGTTGGTGTGAGGTTTGGCTCATCATAATAATAATAATAATAATAATAAATATAATGTGTGGCATATCGTACAAAATATGTTGATCCGTGTTTTATTAAGGCGACAGTAGTACACATTTGATTATTATACTGATCTTCCTTGATTGCTCCAAAGTATGTCAGGAAACAGGACCACAAGATTGATTAATTAAGAAAACTAATGGTGGTCTGTTGTTTCGAATAGTTTAAATGAATCAGTTATATATTCCAGATTAACCACCAACACTGTACACTTGTAATACGTAATCCCTGACCAGAGACGAACGACACACACCACACACACACACACATATACACACATACACATACACACACATATACATACATACACATACACACACATATACACACAAACACATACACATATCCTGCATTCGAACTCAGCCTCTATAGGTGTACTGGGTGGGGAAATGAACAATACCAGGCGATTCGAAGCTTTCTCCTCCTCACACTCTGGTCAGAAATTATGTATAACGAGTGTATTATTTATCTCCTTAAAGGGATTATGTAGATAATATACATTTGGTTCAATAAAGTGCTTCGATTGGGTTGTATGCAGAAATGTCCATGGTGTTAACGATGGTATGGTACCGGTACGATGGCCCAGTAGGGTGTTTATGGAGTCATCGTATCAAAACCATGGAATATATTCTTGCATGCGGCCAAAAGTTAAAATAAAACAATAAAACAGTGAACATAATAAAGTGAACTTAAGAAAATAAACATAATAAAAAACTAACAACTAATAAATGATAAAGGACTAACAATTAACTTATAAGTAAACATAATAAAGTAAACATAACAAAGTGAACATAATAAAAAAATAATAAATAATAAAGGATAAATAAATAATAAAGATCTAACAACAAATAAGTGAACATAACAAAGTAAACACAACAAAATGAACATAACAAAATGAACATAATAAAGAACAAATAACTAACCTGTCGTTTCTGCAAATCCTGAAGTGTAAGAATATCACCAGTAATAATAAAGTCGTTGTTGAGGTTCTTCAGTCCCACCACTACCACCACCACTATTACTATTACTATTACTATTACTATTACTATTACTATTACTATTTTACTACGAGTGTTTGTAAGTTAGTGTGCGTCGACTCTCATTATCGTTTTTCATCATCTTCATTTTTTTTTTCATTCATTCATTCACCATTAATGTTTACACAGCTGGATGTAGGTATAATAATTGTACTGTATATCAGAAGAAACTTTTCATAGTCACTGCGTTGTTCGATTCTGTAAGTTAGGTACAACCGACTTAACTATTCCGTACCTTTCGAAAAATATTAAAATAGTACGGGGCACAATTATTTCCCGAGCTTGGCAAAGTGTCCATTCACCACCAGCAGGTTTAAGTCAGGGGGAGCAGGAGTTACGCACACCACACTCTCCTCGTCCAGTGTCTGAGGGCAACTAACTGTGCTGCCGCTGCCTCCCTCCATTTATACCTTCGGCCTGCCTGGTTCTTCATCTCCTCAAGAGGGAGCGGGACAGACAAACATGAAGGGGCTGCGTGTGTGTGTGTGTGTGTGTGTGTGTGTAAGCTACTCTGGTGGATTTGGAGACTACTGATTCCTGCTACCTGTAGACACCATCTCCAAACTTGAGATAACTATATTTAGTCTCTTGGCACAGGTTATAACTTTAGATGAAGCTGTATTTACTCCCTGACAGACACGAGAGATGATAGGGCAGTAATAGGCTTTGATATCGTCCCTTTGAACTGCTAAATGAAGCGATAAAACTACAGATTACACAAAGGCACATCTCAGGAACAGTAATTGAAGAGATTAATACATACAGGCGACGGCACCAAAGGGATACATACATACATACAACTCAAAAGGGTCGACTGATCATACACACAAAAAAAGATTAAAATGATCCTAAAATGGTTAATTGAGAAGGAATATCTTGCACATGTAGTGGGATTGTTGGTTGTTATCGTACAGTCACGAGGCATAGTAGATAATCCAGGTGTTGTTTTTGTTGTTGTTGTTGTTGTTGAAGTTGAGAGAGAGAGAGAGAGAGAGAGAGAGGAATGAGGGAACAAAGAGAGACAGAAGGACGAATAGAAAGAAAAGCAGACATAATAAACGACAGACAGACAGACAGACAGAGAGGAATGAGGGAAGGAAGGAGGAAGAGAGGTCGAGTTTCCTACCATCATCATCAGTACTGCATTACACACATACATACACATACACATACACACACACACACACACACAGGATGAGGAAGCAGAGGTGGTAGTAGTGTGTAGTGATGGCAGTGGTAGTGGTGGTGGAGGTAGAGCAAGGATGATGGTGATAGTGGTGGTGTGTGAGGATGGTGGTGATGGTGATAGTGGTGGTGACCCTGAGAGGAGACAGAGAAGAGAGGGATAAAGAGAGGGAGGGAGGGAGAAGGAGAGGGATAGAGGGAAAAGGAGGGAGAGAGAGGGAGGGAGAAGGAGAGGGAGAGAGGGAGAAGGAAGGAGCGGGAGTGAGGGAGAAGGAGGGAGAGAGAGGGGGAGAAGGAGTGAGGGAGGGAGAGGGAGGGAGTGGGATTGGTGAGGGGAGAGGAAGTCCTAATGATACAACTTACGATGTATATGTCCACACACAGACAACCTGCTGGCTCACTAGACAACAACAACAACAATAACAATAACCACAATAACAATAACCACAATATCAATACAAAAAATACACAAAATTTAAACCATCTATACAGAAACAACCACAAAATTAAAACCGCCTATACAGAAAAAACAACAAAATTAAAACCACAAAACAGCAACAACCACAAAATTAAAACCACAAAACAAAAACAACAACAACAACAAAAATCAAAACAAACAACAAAAGCAGAAACTATAAGTGTTGCCATCTAGTGAGGTAGAAAAGAAACAACCAACACCACCACGACGAAGCTGAACTGTGAAGCACTGAATCAAAACCTCGAAGCATCAATAAAACACTAATAAATATACACTTTGGGGTTGAAGTATTGAACAGTCCAATTTGGGTTGAAGCATTGAACAGTCCAATTCACCAACGAAATAATTCCAATATAATTATGGAGATCTCATAATTATTGTGTCTGTAAGTATTCACACCTGGATACTTATTAGTTCTCGTGACTGTACACACCAGTAACAATACATATATACGATAACTGAATCACATGTGGTTCGAACAGTTAACAACACAGAATAAATGGTGAAGTGAAGCATTTGTTGTCGTTCGAAACACAAGGGAATTCATCAGTCCTATAATTATAGTGTGGTTGGCTGAGGAAATAAAGTTTTGTGTATCATTCATTCTCTATAAGAACCCTGTGATGGTGTATGAAAATTGGAGGCTTCTGATTCCTCCAGACCATGCCACGAAACAAACTCCTTCCATTTATAGGTGTGTGTGTGTGTTTCGTGGTAATATTTGAAGGATTAATTTTCTCCAATTTTCTGACGACATCACAGGGTCCCTTAATTAAGAATGGGATATCCTTGTAGTTTGGATAGTAATAGTTATCCAAATGTCAAAATATATGTATCCTGATTTGTCAACTTGTGTGGAGTTAATCTTGTAAAACCTTCTTGTCATTAAATAAATTAATCCTTAAAATGTTCTTTACATAAACTAAATTATTCTTTAAAACCTTCTTGACATTAAATAAGTTATTCTTTAAAACCTTCTTGACATAAAGTATATTAATCTTTCCATCTTATCTCGTTATGACAGTATCCTCTTATCCCATCTCACTCACTCACACTCACTCACTCGCTTGTTCACTCACACTCATTCACTCCCTCGCTCACTCACTCACTCAATCCCTCACTCACTCACTCACTCACTCGCTCGTTCACTCACACATTCAATCCCTCACTCACTCAATCCCTCACTCACTCACTCTCTCATTCACTCACTCATTCACTCATCCACCTTCTCCACCCACACACACACCCTACTCCATTCTACTCCACTCTACCACTATCACCCACCAGTCTCTCCACCCACACCATACACTCCACTCCACTCCATTCTATACCACCTTCATCCATCTTCTTCACCCACTCCAACCACTCCACCTTAACCCTCCACTTCCCACTCCACTCCATCTTCCTCCTTCATTCCTAATCTTGAATCACGCCTCCTCTCCACTCTTCCACCTTCCACCACCCCTCTCCTCCACCACCACTCCTCCATCCCCAACAACCCCATCACTCTCTCCACCACTTAGGGGATATTCTCTTGTTTGTAAATTGAAAAAAAAAAAAGGTAACTGATTTCTCCTAACTGTACCAGAAAACAGACGCCCTAAATGGAACACTTACAATCCGAAATATGTATCCAGGCTTGCTTCGAATATATTATAGTCTGATCGAGTTTTAAGCGAGCGAGTTCAAGCTAGCATATAAAACAGGATAAGCGTTGTAATTGGTTCACTATAGTATGTCAAATGATTCGAAACCTCAATGAAACCTGGATACATACAAATTTTGAATTGCGAGTGTATTAATAGGTATAGATACTAATACTACCTCTACTATTATAAATACCACTACTACTACTACTACTACTACTACTACTACTACTACTACTACTACTACTACTACTACCATCATTCATTCATCTCTCCTTTTCTCTCTTCTCCCCTCCTCTCTTCTCTCTCCTCTTCGGTTCTTTTCTCTCCTTCTCTTCTCTCTCCTCCTCCTCAGTTCTCCCTCCTCTTCTCTCTCCTCCTCCCCATCCTGCTCCTCCTCCTCCTCTCTCTCTCCTGCCCCTCCTCTTCTCTCCCTCCTCTTCTCTCTCCTGCCCCTCCTCCTCCTCCTCCTCCTCCTCCTCCTCCTCCCTCTTCAACTCTCATGATACATTAAGTACTTTAAGCCCCCTAGTGGCCATTTCCGGTACTCAGTGATGCTTCCCTATGTCTAGCCCCAGTAAACAATACCACCGCTTCACTCCTTATATATACAGCTTTTTTTTATCTTACTTATATATATAGCTTTTCTTATCTTACTTATATATATATAGATTTTCTTATCTTTCTTATATATACAGCTTTTCTTATCTTACTTATATATAGCTTTTCTTATCTTACTTATATATATAGCTTTTCTTATCTTACTTATATATATAGCTTTTCTTATCTTACTTATATATATATAGCTTTTCTTATCTTACTTATATATATAGCTTTTCTTATCTTACTTATATATATATAGCTTTTCTTATCTTACTTACATATACCATTTCTAGACTCAAGTTTATATACAACAAAAAAATATTAAAGGCGAAATTTTCTTATATAATTTCTATACTAAAAAAAAAAGGATTATAGGCGAAATTTTCTTATATAATTTCTAGACTCAAGTTTATAATAATTATATAAAAAAAAAAATATTATATGCGAAATTTTCTTATATAATTTCTATACTCAAGTTTATATATAACAAAAAATATTATAGGCGAAATTTTCGTATAATTTATATGCTGAAGTTTATAATTATGATATTATAAAAAAAATATGCGAATCTTTTTTATAATGTCTATACTGAAATTTATATTATATGACAAAAAATTATATGCTAATTTTTATATACTTTCTATATTGAAGTTTATATAATGACAAAATGCGAAATTAGTATTTAATTTTTATACTGATCTTTAGATAAGACTATGAAATAATTAATCTAATGCAATTTCTGAGGCTGCTTGATTGTGAATGATTGGTGTGATTGATAGTGACTGATTGTGATTGATAGTCTTGATTGGTGTTATTGATAGTGATTGATTGGCAGTAATAGAAAGTGATTGCTTAGTAGTAGTTGACAATGATTGATAGTGATAATGATTGATAGGTAGTGAGTGATAATGAATGATAGGAGTGAGCGATAATGAATGATAGTGAGTGTTTAGTCGTAAGGGGGATAGTATACTTTTGCTATATTGGAGCGTTTGATTCCTCCACAGTATATGCCACGAAACAGGACCACAATAACAATAACAATGGTGTCTGGCCTGTTGCTTGAAATAGTTTGGAGGGTTCAGTTGCCTCATATTTACCAACACTATATAATAATAATAATAATAATAATACTTCCCCCTTTAACCAAAACGGGTGGACTGTTTTAAGTTTAAGAGATGGATTAACCCGGACGTGAGAAGTGGTAACAAACAAACAGAACCTTAATTTTATTTATTATGAAGTGGTAATAAACAAACAGGATTTTTATTTTTATTTTATTTTTTATATACGGGAATTATAGTATTGTTAGAGACCCCATGCCTGCCTGCCACCTTCACCAGACGAGATATATAATAAGAGTAAACAGTAAATCTTCACCAGACGAGATAAGAGTATACAGTAAACCTTCACCAGACGAGATAAGAGTATACAGTGAACCCCACCAGACTTTTTTGGGTTCAACATGCAGCCAACCCGTCCCACTCCCCAGTCCCTCTCAAACCTCCCACACCCCACTCCCCAATCCCCCTCTCAAACCCCCCACACCCCACTCCCCAATCCCCCTCTCAAACCCCCACACAACCCAGTTCCACACCCCACTCTCAAACCCCGCCCCCCACATCCCAGTTCCCCAACCCCTTGTTTTCGTTCCCCCCAGTCCCCATTTCACCCCCTCCCCCCTTCACCCCCCTCTGCTCCCACCCCCCAACCCCCTCACCAGCTGCCCCCAACCTAAATACTCAAGTACCCGGAAGGAGATTACTGCCTCGGATTATTATTATTATTATTATTATTATTATTATTAGCTTAGAAGGATAATCTGGTGTTGAGAGAATTGGTGAGCTACTGGTTACTCCAAAATGGGTTAAAATTAAAGATATCTTCCCTTCAAAATGTGTATAAAATTAAAGATATCTTCCCAAATGTGTATAAAATTAAAGATATCTTCCCAAATGTGTATAAAATTAAAGATATCTTCCCAAATGTGTATAAAATTAAAGATACCCTAGAATATGGGTTAAACTTAAAGATAGCCTCCCTCTCAAAAATGTGTGATTACTTACTTACTTACTTACTTACTTACTTAGTAAGTACTTACTTACCTACCTACCTACCTACCTACCTACTTACTTACTTAGTAAGTAAGTACTTACCTACCTACCTACCTACCTACCTACTTACTTACTTAGTAAGTAAGTAAGTACCTACCTACCTACCTACCTACCTACCTACCTACTTACTTACCTACTTACTTACTTACCTACTTACTTACCTACCTACTTACTTACCTACTTACTTACTTACCTACTTACTTACTTACCTACTTACTTACCTACTTACTTACCTACCTACTTACTTACCCACTTACTTACTTACCCACTTACTTACTTACTTACTTACCCACTTACTTACTTACCCACTTACTTACTTACCCACTTACGTACTTACCCACTTACGTACTTACCCACTTACGTACTTACCCACTTACGTACTTACCTACTTACCCACTTACGTACTTACCCACTTACGTACTTACCCACTTACGTACTTACTTACCCACTTACGTACTTACTTACCCACTTACGTACTTACTTACCCACTTACGTACTTACTTACCCACTTACGTACTTACTTACCCACTTACGTACTTACTTACCCACTTACGTACTTACTTACCCACTTACGTACTTACTTACCCACTTACGTACTTACCCACTTACGTACTTACCCACTTACGTACTTACCCACTTACGTACTTACCCACTTACGTACTTACCCACTTACGTACTTACCCACTTACGTACTTACCCACTTACGTACTTACCCACTTACGTACTTACCCACTTACGTACTTACCCACTTACGTACTTACCCACTTACGTACTTACCCACTTACGTACTTACCCACTTACGTACTTACCCACTTACGTACTTACCCACTTACGTACTTACCCACTTACGTACTTACCCACTTACGTACTTACCCACTTACGTACTTACCCACTTACGTACTTACCCACTTACGTACTTACCCACTTACGTACTTACCCACTTACGTACTTACCCACTTACGTACTTAACTACTTACCCACTTACGTACTTAACTACTTACCCACTTACGTACTTAACTACCTACCCACTTACCTACTTACCTACCTACTTACCTACTTACCTACCTACTTACCTACCTACTTACCTACTTACCTACCTACTTACCTACTTACCTACCTACTTACCTACTTACTTACCTACTTACCTACTTACTTACCTACTTACCTACTTACTTACCTACTTACCTACTTACGTACTTACTTACCTACTTACGTACTTACTTACCTACTTACGTACTTACTTACCTACTTACGTACTTACTTACCTACTTACTTACTTACCCACGTACTTACTTACCCACTTACCCACTTACCCACTTACCCACTTACGTACTTACGTACTTACGTACTTACGTACTTACGTACTTACGTACTTACGTACTTACGTACTTACGTACTTACGTACTTACGTACTTACGTACTTACGTACCCACGTACCCACGTACCCACGTACCCACGTACCCACGTACTCACGTACTTTGTACTTACGTACTTTGTACTTACGTACTTACGTACTTACGTACTTTGTACTTTGTACTTTGTACTTTGTACTTACGTACTTACGTACTTTGTACTTTGTACTTTGTACTTTGTACTTTGTACTTTGTACTTACTTACTTACTTACTTACTTACTTACTTACTTACTCTTAATTATATGCCCTTCAATTCTCTCACAAAAGATTAATCCTTTTAGAATGGATTATAAGTCTGAGTGGGAGGTGTCGTCAGCTGTGTGTGTGTGTGTGTGTGTGTGTGTGTGTGTCATTAAAGTGAAAGCGAGGGATGAAGCCAGTATTACAGCAGCTAGCCTATATCCCATCCCATCACTTCACACCTCTTCCTTCCCTGACATTCACACCATAAATAATGTACTGGAATGAGACGACCTGAAAACAACAGCAGATGGGGATTGTGATGATGGTGGTGGTGGTGGTGGTGGTGATGGTGGTGGTGATGATGGTGGTAGTGTGATGGTGGTGGTGATGGTGGTGATGTTTCTTGTCCCTCCTTTATTCCTTCCTTCTTTCCTTATATTACTCATTTCTTCCCTCCTTCTGTCACTCCTCCTGTCTCTCCTTCTGTCCCTCCTTTCTTCCCTCCTTCTGTCCCTCTCTATATATGCATGGAAGGACTTTGGTGGAGGGAAGGACTTTAATAGGAATGAAGAAGTACATACCCACAGGGAGTGAGTGTAAGAGGAGGAAAGAGGGATGGGAGGAAAGGAGAGAAAACACAAAGGGTAGGAGGAAAGGGGAGAGAGAGAAAGAGTGGGAGAAAAGAGGGAGGAAAGGGAAGAGAGACCAAGGATGGGAGGAAAAGGGGAAGAAAAGGGAGAAACACAAAAGGGTGGGAGGAAAGAAAGGTGAGGAACACAAGGAGGAAACGTCAGCACCAAATGGCTACACCCACACCACTTCCCAGACCATGAGGCGTGACACACAACTATGGACGGATTATCGCCTGTTATTGCCACGTCCAGCAAATGTTGTTTATGACAGAGAGGGTCGAGACATGGAGCTATATACTACAGAGAGAGTCGAGACATGGACCTATATACTACAGAGAGGGTCGAGTCATGGTGCTATATACTACTTGATCTTGTATACTACACTACTATACCTCCATGGGGTCGAGTCTATCATCCAGGGGGTCAGGTATAGGTCCAGTCCACACCATCCTGTGACTGTGATAATTTAAGCCTCAACAACCAAAACAACGAAATTAATCAAACGTCATAATTATGATGCATGGTGGATGACTTGTGGATGTAAACAAAGAAGCCAGGTAGAAGAGGCAACACACATACACACACACACTCAACTGTTACTGTCATGGACGTGCAACACAAAGAGTGGTTACTGCCAGACGTAAACATAATGTAAACAATATACACACTGTCTGCCCTGCTCTTCCTGCCCTGCCCTGCCATGCCCTTCCCTACCCTGCCCTTCCCTACCCTGCCCTGCCTTTGCCTATCACCCACTTCATGCTCTTCCAAAGAAAATAACCCGAAGAGAGTAGAGGAGAAGGAGGAGGAGGAGGAGAAGGAGAAGGAGGAGGAGAAGGAGAAGAAGGAGGAGGAGGAGAGAGATGGGGTAGACCATGGCCATGGGGTAGACCACTCACACCCACTCCTACCCTTACCAACCCCCCCCCCCCTTCCCCTTCAGCCCCTACAGCCCCACGTAAACACCTGAAGCACCAATATCCTCTCTAAAATGAATACAATGTGTCTTTGTGTCTTTCTTTTCTTATATGAACCTACACACACACATACATACATACACACACACACACGTTAATAATATACTGGTGAACTGATTAAATTTTTGACACACACACACACACACTCACAAACAGACAGAAGTTAATTAACCTGTCTATACCGTAGGGTCCACGGTAGCTACCCCCCGCCCCCTCCATACCATTACTGTTATGTCCCCCCCCCCCCCCTAAACCCAGAGCTCTGCCTAAACCTCCCCCCCCCCCCTCCTTCCCCCCTCCTCTCTTCCTTCCCCCTAACAAATGGAGAAGTGAGCCCGACCTGACCTGACCTGATCTGATCTGACCTCGCTTTCCCACCACCTGTTCTTATTGTTATTTATCTCCTGATTAGTACCATAACTCACCTGGACTATAACTCACCTCGACTATAGATACCATCACTATTAATTCTTAGAAAACACACCTTAGAAAACACCACACAGTCCCTAAATGAATGAAGTACCGTGTATGTGTGAGTGTAATAGATAAATGAAGTACCGTGTTTGTGTAATAAATGAATGAAGTACCGTGTGGACGGACTCCAGTTGAGATGTGTGGACAGTTTCAAATACCTGGGCAGCACGATCTTCGTAGACGGATCACTGGACAAAGAAATCACTTCCAGGATCCAGAAAGCCAGCCAAGCACTCGGCAGACTGAGAGTGAAGTCCTACAGCAGAAAGGAATCACACTGTCAACAAAGCTAAAGATCTACAGAGCCGTAGTCCTTTCCTCACTTCTATAAGGCTGTGAGACCTGGATTTTATATCGTCGGCACATCAAGCAGCTGGAGCAATTCCACAATAGGTCTCTGCGCATGATCATGAGCATACGCTGACAGGACAGAGTCACCAACCAAGAAGTGCTAGACAGAGCTGGATCAACAAGCATTGAGTCCATGCTGCTGAAGGCTCAGATATGCTGGACAAGCCATGTTATCCGAATGGAGGGGAACCGCATACCCAGACAGGTCATGTGTGGAAAGCTGGGGGAGGGCGCAAGCAAAGACGCCCAAAACTGAGGTACAAGGACACACTGAAAAGCAACTTCAAATAGAGCGGCATTCAACCACGCCAGCTTGAAGCGTGTGCCTCTGACAGATTAGGATGGAGGTCTCTCACCTCCAGGGCAACCGCTGCCTTTGAAGAGGATCGGCGACGGCGTCTCGCTGCAGCAAGGGACAGACGTCACAGGGCAGCGTCCACCTCAGTCCAAAACACAAACTTTCAGTGTAACACCTGTGGCCGCCTGTGTGCTTCCAGTTTCGGACTGCAGAGCCACATGCGTCGTCATCGCTGAGTGCATAGACTACGTCATCATCGGTTCCCAATGGACTACCAAGAAGACCGTGTGTGTGTGTGTGTGATAAATGAATGAAGTACCGTGTGTGTGTAATAAATGAATGAAGTACCGTGTGTGGTGTGTGTGTGTAATAAATGAATAAAGTACCGTTATGAGAGGGACAAAAGGAAGGGAAGGGATACTTACCTCCCCTTCATACGATAATAAACAATCATTTCCTTTAGACAGGTTAAACAGCCTTCCGGAGAGAGACTAGGGGTGGGAGGGAAGGGGTGGAGAGAGGTAGAGGGAAGGTGGAGGGAGGGAGGGAGAAAAGTGTGGGTGGAGAGGTGGAGGGAAGGGGAGGGGTGGAGGGAAGGGTAGGAACGAGGGAGGGAGGGAAAGGTGGAAAGTATGGTTGGAGAGGTGGAGGGAAAGGTGGGTGGAGAAGTGGAGGGAAAGGTGGGTGGAGAAGTGGAGGGAAAGGTGGGTGGAGAGGTGGAGGGAAAGGTGGGTGAAAGGGTGGAGGAAAAGGGTAGAGGAAATGGTGGGGATGAGGGAAAGAGGGAAGGAAGGGTTGTAGAGAGGTAAGGAGGGAGGGAAGGAAGGGTGTGTGATAAAGAGGTAAGGAGGGAGGGAAGGAAGGGTGTGTGATAGAGAGGTAAGGTAAGGAATGAGGGAGGAAGGGAAGGATGGGAGTGAAGGCATAAAGGTTAATTATCCCTTTAATCACCCAAACCATCCGGTCGGTATTTTCTCCTACGGCAGGTCACTATAAAGGAAATTATTTCAAATATATTTTAGTTACCCTTTACTATTGCCAAAGAAAATAGATATTATATTTATCTTTTTCATTTTCTTTGATTATATTTATGGGTAACAAACATAAACTTAGGATGTGTCTCAAGTCGTTATCATCGTCATTATTACCATCATTATCCTAATCAAAACAAGCCCAAGCAATGCGGTATTTATTGAAAGAATTACCATTTTGTAGCAGTGTTGCCAGATCCAGCTAGGTCTCAGTATTTTGCCCCGGTCATTTCCTGTAGGCTACTTTACCACGGTTATTTGTCGGTAGTTTGTCCAGGTTAGGTCCCGGTACCATCTAATACGGTCTAGGTTAGGTTAGGTTAGGTAAGGTAAGGTCACGTAAGGTCAGGCTAATTTCAAAATGCCTTATCTTGTGGAGGAAATGCCATAGAAAAAAATAGTCTTAAAATTGTTTAAATAAGTGAGTAATAAAGGTAGAAAAACCGTACGCAATAACGGTAATTCTTTCAATATTTACCAGAAATTCTCATGGATTGGTTGGTTGGTTAGTTAATTAGTTGGTTGATTGATTAATTCGAGTCTTATCATAATTAAGGAGGATATATTTTCACTTTTGGTATCCCAGATGAACAAAACAAGAACATGAAGGAAAACCCTTCAAAAGTTCCGGCTCTTAATGATTCAAGTGAAATGAGTGAGTGAGTGAGTGAGTGAGTTGAACCCCTTTTAAGAAATAATCGACCCAAGAAGAATGAGTGAGTGAGTGAGTGAGTGAATGAGTCAGTTGAAGCTCTTTTAAGAAGTTGTCGACCCAAGAAGAAGAACAAGAACAAGAACAATAATTCCGATAAGACCTTTAGCTCTCGGCTGAGGCCGGAGCTAAAAAGCAATGATAGCCTACGTGTGTTGTTGTTGTTGCTTGGAAGAGTTTGCAGGAATTAAATAGCTCCAGATTTACCAATTAATACAACATCGTACTTTCTCCATAAGGTGGTAATTCTTTTTTGTTATATTGGAGTGCCTTGATTCCTCTAAAGTATGCTAGGAAACAGGATCAGAATAGCAAAATCTAATGGTGTTCTGTTGCTTGGAATAGTTTGGGGGATTCAGTTGCTCCAGATTCATACCAACACAAAACTTCCCCCCTTAAGGACCCTGTGATCGTGTATGGGACATAATTTATGATGTCTTCTGATTCCTCCTAACTATACCACGAAACCAACTCCTTCAATGTTGGTGGTGTTTCGTGGCAATGTTTGAAGGACTCACTAACCTCCAATTTTCTGACAACATCACAGCTAGGGTCCTTAATTAATTAAAAACCTAATATCATACACACACAGAAATTATGTAATGTTAATCTTCACTGTATGTTATAATGAAGTAATAATGTTTTGACCTTCACTGTATGTTATAATTATTGCTGTGTGTTCTGTGAAGGCTATGGAAGGGGTCGGGTTTAGAGAGGGGGTCAAGTTTTCTGTGAAGGGTATGGAGGGGGTGAAGGGTATGGAGGGGGTGAAGGGTATGGAGGGGGTCGGGTTTAGAGAGGGGGTCGGGTTTAGAGAGGGGGTCAAGTTTTCTGTGAAGGGTATGGAGGAGGTCGAGTTTGGGGAGGTATGTCTGTGTTGTGGTGATACAAGCCTGGTCCGACAAGCGTTACTCTCAACTCACGGAAATGCCATTGTTGTGATGTTTAATTGGGTCTGTCACACACACACACATACATACATACATACACACACGCACACATACACGACACAGACACACACACATACGATACACACACACATACGAAACACGACACACACATCACACCTTGACACACCATACGACACACACACACACTCACGATACACGACACACACACACACACACACATACGATACACGACACACACAGTTACACGTCACCACGATACACCGTACACACCACCTCGACACACATACACGCACAAGAGAGAGAGAGAGAGAGAGAGAGAGAGAGAGAGAGAGAGAGAGAGAGAGAGAGAGAGAGAGAGAGCTCCTCAACCCTGTGAGTCACTAGAGCCGTGGGAAAGACAGAGAGGAAGGAGCACACACACACACACACACACACACACACACACACACACACACACACACACACACACACACACACACAAACACACAAACACACAGCAAATGACGTAATAACACCCTTGACAAGACCACTCCCACCTCACCACTGTTATTTCATTGTTATTTCATGAAAACACAGAGAAAATGTTCTACAAGTGACAAAAATCATCTATATATCGAATTATTACTAAAGCAAACTTCTAACTATATAAAAAAAAAAAAATTTCAGCTGGTTTTCGAAACATGTAAACACGAGGAATTTCTTTTCGACACCTCGTCAACTTTCACACCTCCACTATGCACTCTCATCTTTGCTTGCCTTCCTTCCTTCCTTTGCCCCCCCCCTCACCCCCATCCCCATCCCCACTCACATTCCCCTTTTCTCTCCATCTCACATTTCCCCTCTTCCCCATCCAACATATTTTCCCTCAACCCCATCACACACACACACACTCGCTTATGTATATACTATTTATTATTATTATGTATCATGTACTCATGCTCATTCTCATAATGTATTTTCATAATGTATATTTTCAGCCCTATGGCTGCCAAACTAATCAATAAACCGTTTATTATTATTATTATTATTACAGAGAGAGAGAGAGAGAGAGAGAGAGAGAGAGAGAGAGAGAGAGAGAGGAGACGCGAATATGAGTAATGTGCGAGGCGTGTCGAACTGAGTAATAAGAGTAAACCTTTGTGAGAAGAGAAAGGAAAGAAAGGAGAGAGGTAGAGTCGAGAGAAGGAAGGAAGGAGGGAGGGAGGTAGGTAAAGAGAGAAGGAAGGAAGGAGGGAAAAAGGAAGGAGGAAGGGAGGGAGGTAAAGAGAAGAGGAAGTAGGGAGAGAGGGAGGGAGGGATGTAAAGAGAGAAGGAAGGAAGGAAGGAGGGAGGAAAAAAGGAAGGAAGGAGGGAAAGGGTACAGAGAAAAAGAAGGAAGAAGGGAGGTAGAGAATAAAGGATGGAAGGAGGGAGGTAGAGAGTAAAAGAAGGAAGAAGGGAAGTATGAGTATAGATGAAGGAAGGAGGGAAGTAGAGAGTAAAGGAAGGAAGGAGGGAAGTAGAGAGTAAAGGAAGGAAGGAGGGAGGTATAGAGAAAAGGAAGGAAGGAGGTACGAGTGTAGAGGAAGGAGGGAGGAAGAAAGGAAGGAAAGAGGGAGGTAGAGAGGAAAGGAAGGAAGAAGGGAGATAGAGAATAAAGGAAGGAAGAATGGAGATAGAGAATAAAGGAAGGAAGAAGGGAGGTACGAGTATAGAGGAAGGAGGGAGGTAGAGAGGAAAGGAAGGAGGGAAGTAGAGAGAAAAAGAAGGAAGGAGGGAGGTAGAGAAGGAAGGAGGGAGGTAGAGAAGCAAGGAGGGAGATAGAGAAGGAAGGAGGGAGGGAGGTAGAGAGAAAAGAAAGGAAGGAGGGAGGTAGAGAGGAAAGGAAGGAATGAAGGAGATAGAGAAGGAATGAAGGAGGGAAGTAGGGAAGGTACCAGACGCCCTTGTTTAATCTGTGACACCGGAAGTTTGGAGCCCGACACACCCCCAGGCACTGATACTGGCACTGTCCTTCTCCCTGGCATTATTCCACTATACTACTACTACTACTACTACCACTACCACTACCACTACTACTACTACTAATAATAATAATACTAATAATAATAATAATAACATATAACCTTATAGGAATCAGAGTGTTGTGATATAGTTTGGGGGAGATACAAGCCCCTCAGTTCGTCAAAATCCCCGGCCTCTTAATTTTCCGTATTATTAGTCAGCATCTAAGGCTCCTTCTCTACGACCTTCAGTGTCCCTTCCACTGTCCCACTGTCCCATTGTGGACAGGGAGTCAGAGTTCAGGAAATGCTATGGTAATGTCATTATTTTTTTTCTCTCTCTTTGTTAGAAAGAAAGTTTTCTGAGAGTAGAGATGGGAGGGGAGAATGACGCGTGTGTATGAGTGTGTGTATGAGGGAGGGAGGGGGTGTCAGAGGAGGACAGTCACAGCAGTAGGCGCCAGTTGACTCCCTGCCACTGTCATTACCACACAACACAACCACCGCTCCTGTCGTTACCATCACCACAGCCCTAGTGTGGAATGTGTGTCACGGGACCTTCGTTTACCTCGTAGCTTGATACAGTATACGTGAAATGGAAGGCACGTGGTGGTGGATAGTCCTGGCGTTGTGTGTGTTTGGTAATAAAAGGTGTGAGTCTCGTACACTGGATGCTGGAAGGTCAGATGCGGAACTCTTCTCTCATCCCATTCACGGCATTAGTCTCCCTATCGTTAGTTCTGATCATGAGACTGGCTTTATGATAGGCCTCAATGATCTCCAGCCTGGACTCATGGATAAAGGGAACTCGGAGGCACATCGCCCTGAGGCTGCAACACCTACAACAACAACACCACCACCAGCACCTGAATACAACAACATTTTTCCCATGGAAGAGGGAGAAACAGTTGAACGAGCCTTGGGTGAATCAGAGGTGATACCGGACGAGCCTGTGCCACCTGAACCCGCTGAACCTGAAGACGAGTTTGACGAGGACATCTTCAGCACGGAGCAGGACACGACGGTCATCATGAGACGAATGTACGACTCCCTCACCAAGAGACTCAATATGCTCAGGTCCCGTGTGACAAGTGTGGAACAGACGGCACGAGATGTTCTGGCCAGACTCACGGTACTGGACTGTGCCGATCTCCAGGCTCAGGGCAAACCAAGTGGAGTCTACAAATTCCACATGGATCACAATGGCAAACGACCCGTCACCGTAGTCTGTGATATGGATACCGATGGGGGAGGCTGGACGGTAATACAAAGGAGGCAACCACACCCAAGGACTGTGGACTTCAACCGAGGTTGGCACGACTACAAGATGGGCTTTGGTAACGCCTCCTCTGACTACTGGATTGGGTTGGAGAACATCTATATCTGGACCAACACACGCCACTACGAACTGCGCATCGAACTCACGGACTTCGATGGCGAGTCTGCCTATGCACTCTATGACAAATTCTACCTAGATAACGAGTCCAGGGGATACCGATTACATGTGAGTGGTTACAGTGGGACAGCAGGCGACTCCATGACCAACGAAGACCAAGCTGACAACTACACAGCTGATGGTATGATGTTCACCACTCATGACGTAGACCACGACACCTCCCACGAGATTAACTGTGCCAAGTACTGGAAGATCGGGGGCTGGTGGTTCAACAGGTGTTCTTGGGCCAACCTAAATGGACCGTACAAGCAGCCAGGTGATGGTGACGGTATTGGTATTAACTGGCACATGTGGCGTAACAAGGAATACCTCAGGTCGTCTGCTATTATGATCAGGCCCGCGAGGAATCCATAATTACTTTCCATTTTCTGACGCAGGAAAAGTTGAAAAGGGGTCTGGTATTAGTTTTGGTGTGTTAATACAAGCGTCGTCAAACGTCTGAGAACCTCATCTGGACTTGAATTTGGTATCCTAAGAACAGAATATAATTAAGTTGTATTCTCAGAGTTGAAACCAGGTATGAACCCTAATGAAGTTACGGGGATGTTGTGGACGAATTGGAAGGCTACCAATTCCTTCCATCTTTGCCGGGACACAGACTATACTTCAGTCTACTAGTACGGGATCTGTTTATAGCATAGTATGGAGGAAACGATGGCCTTTCAATTCACAAGAAAATAGATGGCCCTCATAATACACTTACGTTAGTACAGTTGCTCAAAAAACACAGACTTACCTGGAAACATGTGGAAATGCAATGAATATGGTCCTAATAATAATAATTAATGCCTCATTAATTATCTTGAGGCTGTATTCAGATGTTTGTACCAGTGTTGTATTGTTTCCAGCAGAAATATATTTTTTAAATAGATGCTTCGTGTAGACTCTCTTGGTTATAGTTTATGTTGTAGATATTTACTTAATTGTGTAAATTGTTGTGTGATTTGTCTTGTTTGTACTAAAATAATAACAAAATAAGTAAGAATTGCAGTGAGAAAAGTGGTGGAGCTTTGCCAGGTAAGAAAGTAGACTATACTGTTGGTGCTGACTTATAACTAAGTGGCCCCCATGTTGTACCGGTAATTAGAAATCAATATGTATTCATCATAGTGTATCTCCTGCTTTTGTGTATTGTAGGTAAACTGTTCCAACAAACTCTCAACTTGATGCTATGGCTGAGTTTTGTGTTCACGATACTTCCTGTACATTTGTGGTGTATTGTAAATATATTCTTATTTCTTTCATATCCTGTACATTTTCAATAATAGCAATATTTTTTTCAACAAAAATCTACAAAACAAATACACACAATGGTCGAGTTTTAATTAATCCCAAAGTATTATTACCCATATACTGTACTGTAGTTTAGTCATACTGCCTATAGTATATTTTAAGGTTCCAACAAATATATGTCTTTGAACCAGTTCAAACATTGTAACTGATGTTCAATTCTGGCTATTTTCACTCTATAAAATTCAGCCCGGATCTTGGTGGCTGAAAAGAGCATCATATGTACACAGTACAAGAGTTGATGGTGCACTCATAGTGGAAAAATCTAATTCATTTTAAAAATACCAACCCTAGTACCAATTTCAATATTGTACAGAAGGAAAAACAAACAAATTAATAAAAATGTCCAAGTTTAGTCATCAAAGTGCATACACAAACAGGTGATGATTTTTTGTACTTTGTAAACTGACTTTCTAAAGTCATTGTTAAGAGAGACCTGGTAAGTTGATTAACACAAACCACACATTGTGGTAACATGCTCATGGCGAACTGGATGAACCAAATGCCTTCAATTCACTGACAACATCTTGCACCATAACACGGTGAGACAAAACACACACTGATACATCATTATAAAAAATGTAGTTAGTGTTCACCCAACACCCGAGATACAAGTACTGTAAGTCTGAAGTACTGTACTCTTCTACCACTCTATATATTATTGTTGTAAGGCAATGAACACTCAGGTAGGTGGCTTGGAGTTCATTGGTCCCCCATTGATTGCCACAGAAGGGTTCTCATTACCTTAATATGAGAGAATGGAGTATGTGCCTTCCTTATTGTCCCACATATTGAACTAGTACACAGCTCAATATAATATATAGTAATAAATGCAAATATAATGAATATTCATTGCATATACAGTTTCCTCCAGTTCACATTTACAATATTTCATGACAGATAGGACAGGTAACTCATGAATACAACAAACTGACCTGCTCTTTAGGATTAAACAAATGTACAATATTTGGTTTTCCTTAAAATATTCTAAAATATTTGGTCTGAATTGTCAAGTACTGTACTACAAGGGTGGAAGAAAAAAGTTCTGAGCTTAACAGAGGCTGAGAGTTCTGGTTTCAAAATGTTATGGAACTCTCTATACAAATGACACTAAGCTCAAGTCCACCACATATGACTGGTTGGACACACAAGATAAAATTTTCATAGTATTTGTACTGATTTGAAATGCTCTGAGGACAATATGAGAAGTGTGTTGAGGTTCAAAGTAACTGTGTTCACAAATAACGTTGGTAATGATCTGTTGTCAATGTTCTGTACACCTTAGGCCCAGAACTGTTTGATCCACCCTCATTTATCTAAAATAGAGCACAAACACAAAACTGCAGGGGACAGAACATTAATTTTAAAAGAGTATCATTATGACTGTGTTGCACTTGACACAACTGACAATATAATTTATAAAAGGTTCATAATACTGAAGGAAAAATACTCCACATTGACTGTACAATGTAATGTACTTGCTTGATGTCAGAAAAATACTGTTGCTCTCTGCAATTTACCTATGTAGTGAATTCAGGAATGTGGTTAGGTCACAAAAAAAAATGGTAAATAGCCTAAAAGCATAATCTTAGGAACCATTACTGACATATCAATACTGTATTCCTCACACCAAGTTAAGATTGATATTCAATCAAAGTTTTCTATTTGCTGTATATTGTAACATCTTTCTTCATACAATGCTTGCCATTCTTAATCACACCAGAACTTTTTCTTAAGTAAAATATTTCCAGGCAGTAAATGTACAAGTATAATACTGATGGGTATTCCATCATTATTTAATAAACCCTAATGTACTTCCAGTATTTAAAAAAAAATCAAGACATAAAACAACAGAGACATGAGAGTTTAAATCACATCACTCCAACATTTCATCACAGATTCACAGTTACTGCCAACACTTTACTTCTAAGGTTGGTCTGTTGTTCAATGCTATACACTACTTCTTGGAACTTATAATTTCAATTAGCTACTAAACTGTACCAGGATGAACATCAAATTATTCTATAGATCAAAGAAAAAAACTCCCATTGGTAAGTGTCAAAGATAAATGGCCTGATTTCTGGTTGTGTAAAATTACCATAAAATAACTCTGCATTAAATGTTGCTGTTTAGTTAGTTTTGATTCCAAGTTCTGTAATAATTATCCATACGTAAAATATACAGCAATACAATGCAAAACTTGTATGCAGCCCTGTACATCTTTTGGTACTAAGAAACATATTGACCTGTCAGATAACTTTTTCATTGATATATTAATGCCAATGTTTGTTTATTTTCTTTAAAATTTTCAAATTTTTGAGGTTGAAAAAACATGTTATGAAAGGTCAGAGTGCCACATGAGAGTATCTAAAAATAATTTAATCCCCAAAGTCTCCTTTAAAATAAGAGCTCTTGCATTCAGTTCGGACAGGAAATAATGGAGCTACATACATACTGTACTGTAAATCTATAGCTCAGAAATCAGTGTTAAGAAAGTGTACATAAAAGTTTGTATCACATTTTATCACATGTTATGTCAGAATTACTGCATATACCATTTGATTGATTGACCTTTTCTTCACACTGAACATAACAGTGAACTAGGAGCATGGAATTTGGATCTTTATATTAAATCACTGTGCAAAAATAAGGATAATAGTAGGAAAGGAAAGAATTGGAAAACATTTGATACCGATTAGAAAACCACTGAACCAAAGAGAACCTCATAACATTACTGCTTTTCATTAATTAATTAAGAAAGATCATACACTATATTTGGGTTATCTATGATGAGACAAAAATGGGAAACCAGAGATGAGAATCAGCGTAATAACAATACAAATTCTATACATGTGTAGGTAATCCTGAGATAGAAAAAATGGCGTATCATAGCCAATGTTTGTAAGAGCAGGGTACTAAAAAAGGTTCTATCTTGAAGAATAAAGCAAATTCCAGTTTAATCAGGCCACCCATTCAAGAGTTATGGCTCATCTCTTGCCCATTCATTCTATAAACTCATTGATAATAAAGGCAAACATACAAAGACCACTGATGAATGGAGACCTAAGGCTCCAGTAGAGATAGAACAATTATTTTGAACCAAACTATAACAGTACTGTCAATGAGTGATTGCCTTTCAATACACTTAAGGTACTACAAATATCTACTGACCATTATCACTCAATGAACATGTAACATGCAAGTTTTAACTTCCCCAATTTTTTTTCACTTCCCTGGAAGTGAAACAATTTTATAAAATAATTAATGTATAATACTTGCCTGAATACTCTATTCTAAAAAAAACTCAACATATCAAAGTACATTTACAATATAAAACCTAAGTACAATATCATAGTAATATCCATCATTAACTTATCCTGCCAACTCATTCTCTATTTATATTAACATAAAAATTATGGTAACCATCAGAAAATAAGCTATACATGTACTTCTAACTCAACCATTCTAAATACATAACATAAAATATAAAAAACACACAAGAAGTTTTACTTAATGTAAAAAAGTGCAAAGTGTATTAAGCTAAGTGACAATGCAACCAAATCTGGCATAAGTTATAATGCCATTCTTAATGACTAATGCAAGGTGTAGGCTCACTCAGAGTACTCACAGAAAGTTAGACTCAGCTTAAGAGTAGAACTGGCACGTCTTCACCAAAAACATCATCAAAGAAATTCTAAATTTGGAGGCAGAAAATACCTGTCACTTGATGATATTAAGGTAAAGTTTACATCTGGATCAAACTTCAACAAGTACTGTAGCTACAGAACCCAAGTTGCTAGAAATGTGAAAAATTAACATGCAAGACTAAGGCTTATGACCTGAGGAGACCACAGGACTGCAATCTTTAGTAAGTGAATACCAATGATACAAAATGTTAACATTTTGACTGGCCTGATGCAAACAACCCACTACAATCCAGGGATAGCTGAGATATTGTCAGGTAACGTGTGTATATACTCATACTGTACTCACAAATATTTATACTCTTTTCATGTTACCGGGTATAACTTAAATTGACAGGGTAAGAGGTACTCATATCTGTACGATGCATGATGTGAGTAAATCACTTGATCCAAGAGTAGAGAAAAGTGTTTTGAGAAGGTATGGGCATGAGGAAAGAATAGACAATACTGATGATGATTATGATGATTAAATAACACCAATGGCTGGCCAAAATGTTAAGACATCTTAATGCTATGACATGAGTTGGTGAAAACCAAAGTATTTGGGCCCAGGGTTGAAGTTTCATCCAGGTATAGCCTAATAATAAAAATTCATTTAGCTAAGAGGAAACTCATGGGTACAGATGTACAAATTACCACAATTAAGTAAACAAAGACTAGGTACAAAGTAATCCATAAGTGCATATGTGTGATGAAAGGTAAAATACAAACATAACAATGAATAAAAATACGTGTAAAATAATTACAATATTTAACTAAGAATAAAAATATCAACACAATACATCCATAAAACAGTCATACACATGATTTAGCCTCCTAACATGTAGGTGGAATATGTATTGCACTTCATTATTAATTTATGACAAAATCAAATACAAAAACTCACATGATGAACGGCGATTATTGTACAATTTAGTGTATTATTAAAACTGAGATTATAAAAAAATCCCATGATCTTTACAAACAGTTGCCTGTAATAAAGTACAGTAATAAAACACACATTATGCAATGGGCATGTCAAGAGAGATTGATTAATATCTGTTCAGTCTCACTACTACCGGTAATACCACATCTTATTTTGGGCTTATCTTTATAAATAATGCATGCCACTAAGAAACAAAACTTTGAGGTCATTAATCTCAAGTTCATGATGCTACATAATACTTTCATTGTACAGTATTAATTTTGTAGTGAATAAAATAACACAGAAAGACAACAGAGTACAGTACTGCATTTAGTTTGGATATGCATGGCTTAGCTACAGGTTACAGAGATATTCCTTCATTCATCACTTGAATCTTGCTGTACTATTTCACTCAATGAGGTACCATCCCTTGATGATGAATCAACCTCAACTGTGGTGGATGTATGCCTTGAGTTTACAAGCTTCATCGCCTGAGTAAGCCATTGTGCTGCATAAAGACCATCAAAAACATGGCGAGTTAAGTGCTGCGTCAGTTTAGGTAATGAGGTAAACTCAAGTCCACAGGCACCACACTGCTGGGGAGAACTTACACCATTTATACACTGAGGGGGATTGTCTGGAAGACCACAACTACTGGACAATGGTTTACTGCTATTATTTACTGCCACTGTCGGATCACTGCCTTTTCTGTTCCTGTGTCTATGACCCTGTCTCTGTTTACGAAGACGGGGTTCTGTGCTTAAACGTCCCCCAAGGGTGAGGGTCTGTACTGCCTGTGACAGTAGCACATCAGTGTCCACCTCCTGGTTGGGAGGACTTCCTGTATCTGAATTTTTTCTACCGGAACACATGTTAGTTGGAGGGATGGAAGTTTGACAACTACTACCGGTACTGTTCTTACCATTGCAAGATACCTGAGTATTGCACATTTTTATTGCCACTTCTTCAGTTTTCACATCTGAGCTATAATATATTTGCAAAATGCCCTTTTCACTGTTTGCTTTTGTTACTATTGAACAAAATTCTGATTCTTCAGAACCTGACTTCCTCAGGGAGTCTGTGTACTGACTACCTGAGACAGACTGGCCAGATGTGTTGGTGACGTCAACCAGAGGTGACATCTTGCTTGGACTAGGAAGGCATTATCTGAAATCAATACATTCTTATTAAACTTTGTCATTAAAAACTAATTTTACATATACCGTAACATCATCATCATCATTTTCGTTTAGCGAAAATTTTTATGGGTAGCATGCCCTTGCTTACAACCCTTGCTCACAGGTATCGGCGGTGGGCCTAGCCTTTGCCTGTCAAAGGCATACCCTACAAGGCAGCAGGGGGTTTGGATTCAGAGTTTTCCTTCTCCTAGCCTTTGCCTAAAAAGGCATACCCTACAAGGCAGCAGGTACCCTAAACAGGTGCTACCATTCCGGGTCAGAATGGACCTGGGAGTAATGGTGATTAAAGGGTAACTCCACTTTCCCTACTACTCCAAAAGTCCCCAATCAGAGCCTCACCACCGGGTGTAGTTTATAGTCATACCCAGGACAGGCATAGATAAGATAATTTATTACACTGAATATACTACATCAGGTTTAAGCAATACATAACATAATGTACCTACATATTTTGAAGTCTGCATACCCCAGGATTTGTTAAGATCAAAGAGGACAGGGACACTAATTTCAGAATTGACGATGTTGTTGAAAGGTTTTTGTAAAGCACGTACCTGAGGATGGCTTGAAAAAATGACTGGGGAAGATTTAACATGAAAATTTCAATTGGAGGAAAAATATAGATGGGACAGCACAAAAGTCAAGCCATATAACCTACTATGATATTAAATATAGTGCATATTATTTGTGCAGCCTCAAATATGTGAAAGAAACAAGAATGGATGCACTGTTTGTACTTGTTGATGAGGATGCACCATAGGAATTCTCTCAAGGACAGTTAGGTCAAATGATTTGGTACAAAATTTGGCAATTTTGAAAGATAAGGATGAATTTCTAGCATCTCATCAAATAGCAAAATGTCTGCTCAAGGATACTTGTATAATTCATTACCAGAAGAGGGACGACTGTGAGATAGAGCAACATAGGAGGTTCAAAGTTCAATATTTCAGTTTGTAAACTTAATAATACATACATATGGTATTATATAATACACTGTATTACAAAAACCTCAAAACACATGCTGAAACATAATCCTAAACTAAATTGGCATAGAACTATTAGGTTAGGTTATTGCGAGCAATGCAGGTAATTATTCTGTTCAATCATTCTGTTATTAGAAGCACATAATTATTTCTTTTTATCAGTCGAGGTTACTGTACTACATTAAGGCACGTGTGATCGTGTATGAAAATTGGAGGCTTCTGATTCCTCCTGACTATGCCACGAAACAAGCTCCTTCCATATAGGTAGTGTTTCGTGGCAATATTTGAAGGACTCATTTACCTCCAACTTTCTTACTACAACACAGGATCCCTTAAGCATTTTTAACATTACAACAAGAACCAGTGAAAAAATAAAAAGATATTACAAAATATTTACAAAACTGTAAAATAATAACAATATAATTCCATCACAGTAAAATAAGGTAAATTTTTACAAATTGCCTCAACAGGATTTCACTGGAATTTTTTTTATTTCCTAGAAGGATTTAGTGTGACTACCGGGACCTAACCAGGGCAGACTACCGGGACCTAACCAGGGCAGACTACCGGGACCTAACCTGGGCAGACTATCGGGACCTAACCTGGGCAGACTACCGGGACCTAACTTGGGCAGACTACCTGGACCTAACTATAAGAGGTAACTACTGTTATGCAGTATTCGCAGAAGAAATGGCATATAGAAAAGTTGTTTGTAATAGTGAAATATAAACATTGGTAATAGTAAATTTTTTGAAATCGAATTGTGGCAACTTGTAAAAATATTCCTAAAATAACAACAAAATAATTACGGTACAACACACTGAAATCACAACACAATCACAGCACACTAAAATCCCAATACACTAATATAACAAAATAATCACCAAAAATTCCCAACACACTAAAATCGCAAAATTATCTCAACACACTAAAATCCTAAAATAATCACCAAACTAATCACAACACACTCACAACACAGCACAGAGGTCCAGAAAACGGTATTCAAGAAGCGAGTCCGGGTCGACACGAACTTCCCTAGGGTAACTCTAAGAAGAAGAAGAAGAACCGGCCAAGGAAGGTCTGCGTATGTGTGTGTGTGTACCCAAGCAAGGCCGCCAAGGAACTGACTGACTTGAGTGACTGATCCTACCCTAACCTTCCTTCTTTCCTTCCTTCCTTTTTTTTTTACTTTTCCTCCAACCAACCAACCACTCCCTCCATCATCACCCCCCCCCCCCATTTCTTCCTTCCTCCAGCCCCTCCATCACCCCCCCTTCCTTCCTCCTCCTCCCTGAATTCACCCCTCCATTTGCATATTATTCACAAGGTTCCCCCCCCCATCCCACACAACCCGCCCCCCCCACCCCTCTACAGTAACCCCCTCCCCCCCTCTACAACGGGCCTTAAGAAACCCCCAATGCTTTTTTCCCCTCCCTCGGGCCCATTGAAGGGTTAATATATGCAGCGAGATCCTTTACATGTTACCTGGGCCACCCTTCCTCCCATATTTGCATAGGCCACACCGTATGCATACACAAGTACCATTTAAATCCAGCTCGTGGTACGCTCGTAGATGTATATAATAAAAAAATGGAAATAATAAATAAGGTATCCATCCCCTCCCCTATCCCTACCCAGAGGCATTTTGGAATCATAAAATGTAACGTACCGAGGGATAGAAGAGGGTTGTATTAGCCAGAGTGGTGTGCTGCTGGACTGGTGGTGGTAGACAAGATGTAAATGTAGAGGTGAATATTGATGGGTGTGTGTGTGTATGTATGTGTGTGTGTGTGTGTGGCGCGGCACCAACCATCACGGCGTCCCGTTGTTATTGTCACCCACACCAACACTCGCATTACTAAAACTATTTATCTACCGGAAAATTAAATTACCTACACAAATTAAATGGTAAATCATGCATACTTAAGCATCTTATATTGTAATGCATGATAAAATTGGCCCGAGATAATTGAAAAAAATATTAAAATTTTGGTTCCGTTGAAAAGCCAATTATATCTATCTATCAACACATATATTCCATTATTAGTTCGTATACTCAAACTTTTGTGTTATATTGTTTACATCTTTATTGCGTTGTATGCAGACCCAGTAAGTCAAATCACGATTCTGTTTATTTGTTTACAACACCGATACCTTGCAACCCTTCGCAGCCACTCATCAGTGTTGTCATCCGCCTGGCTTCAAAACTCGCCCAATCTGTCTATCTATAGCCCTGACGCCTCGTTCTCTGAGCCAAGGGGGTGGTCACCAAGGATTATAGCTACCACACTCATCCCTACTCCCATTACCTTTGTACAAAGGCACAATTATTATGGCTCTCCTCCAGTCCTCTGGCACCTCTCCCTGCCTCCAAGCCAATGTGCATAATAATATTATTATAAGCATTGAGCAGCATCCACTCTACCACTGCCTTCCCCCCACACCTCAGCATCTCTGTAGTTATCCCATCCACCCCCGCTTTTGTTTATAATAATGGTGTTGTGTTATTTCGTCCAAGTTCGTTGCAGCATACAGCAAACAATGTATAACTTTTAGAATTACAGGGACATTTCTTCCATTATGTGAGAGATCGAAAAAATGGGCTATTATTTATGTGAATCCGCTACTTATATGCACAAATAGGCTATTTCTTAAGATTTGTAGCTGGCAACTCTGATTCACAAGTAGCCGCAGGAGGAAGGGTTAAAAGGGTATTATTATAGGAAGGGTACCTGGGCTGAGCAGGGTAGTCAGGGACTCAGGGTATAGCAGGCCACAGAGAGGAATAGAGAAGAGATGTGGCTGGGAAGGTCCAAGTGAATGAAAGGCGAGGGGAAAAAATGAGAAGGGAAAGAAGCTATGATGTCGGTTTGAGTGTGATGTTGAAAATTGATTATATATAGTTAACCGTATCTCTACTTTGCTTATGTTAGGACGACGAATTTCTTGTCACTCATGTAGAGTACCATAAAGCCTCTATGATATGTGAAGCTTGTATGAGAAAGATCCTACATTAACATAACTGCATGGGCCTATCATGACCATTTTATTTTGTAGTGTGTAACATTACACGAACGAAACGCTAGTATTTGGCTAGTATCTCCTATATTATGTAGACATAGGCCTAATCAATTTACACCTAATAGTAGTAATGACACAGAACCATATTTAATGATGAATGTACAGTACGTTAATTACCATATATACGATGGTTGGTAAGCGAGTTTTATTACAATTCTAAAACGATGGCATTGCGGATTTTCTTAACAATATAGCTAATAATTTAGTAATTTAAATATTCTTCAATAACTCACAGCTTAAATAAAATATAACACGCGCTGGACACGCGCTAATGTAAATCCTGAACCGTTATATAGGCCTACCTCTTCCTTGGCCCGTGGTAGGAACGTGTGCATAATATATGGTCGGTAGTGTAGACCTAAATTTAAATGTCTGTTACATATGCAGATAACCGCCTCGAGGTGCTCCCCTCCCTGATATATTCAAGCATAAAAAAAATCGAGGCGAGGTGAGGCAAAAAACACAACTGCTTACCATATGCAAAAAAGGCGTCTCCGATCCCAGAGCAAACAGTTCAACTATTACTGGACATTGTAAATATAATATATATACTTAGGAAGAAGTGAGGAAATGTAGCAATTCTGTAAACACGAGGAAATGCTTAAACATGACTGAAGAAACGAAGGGTTATTCAATATTAGGCGGGGTGTACAATAATATAGTCAAAATTGAAATGTATCCTCTTTTGGTCCAAACTAAGCTTGTGTTTCATTCTTTTGATCATACCGTGAGTTTTAAACCGTTTTACTTACATAAGAAGAGGCTAGAATTACACATAGTATCAATTTGTTCAAAATATAATTGATAAAAACCAACGATGAAGCACGAATAACGCAAAATTTGAATGTATCTGAGAATGGTACGGGGGACGAGACTGTACGATTTATTCTGTTCTTCCCACCGCGCTCCAATAACAGCCAATCAGAGGCTAGAAGTAGGTAGAGCTGAGTACTGATTGGCTCAAAGCATTGTTGTGGTTTTAATAGTAGTGTATTTCCTAAATATTTTCTCGTCTCGTCAAATCAGCGTTGCCAAATATAAAAAATATTTTCTAGATGTGAAGAATTAGAGATACCAATGGAGAAATTATATATGAAAACTGTTTAATTAAGTGTAAGTGGGAAAATATCTACCAAACAAAATATCAAGAAGACTGACTATCTTCAAGAGTAAACATGGAACAACACGAAGCCAGCAGATACACAGACAACAGATGATAATTATACAAAATCACAAACAAGTTATAGTTGATATAGACAAAGACACATATCTACACCCAACAAGTATACGATCCACTAGAGGCAGCCACAACTTAAAATACCATACATACTGGACAAGCACTGAAGCCACTGAACATAAGACGTCATCTGGTGGTCCAAGCGGAGGATTGGGGTACCAAGACCGTCTTGGGAGCGCTTGAGCCGTCATCTGGACGTCAATCGGATACGAAGTTCGCTTGGGTTAAACCAAGCCAAAGCAAGCGGAACTGTTCTGGTCGGTCAAAAGGATTCGACGATCCACCAAGATGGACCCTGCTGCCAGCCACTTAAACCAAGACCAACAACGTATCCATCCAAGCTCGCCAAAAAGCAGCGATTCGGTAAGCTTGATAGGAGGATAGGAGAAGTATAGCAGTAAATATGGCGGCCATTAAAGATATGACAAGTAAGTTAATAGTATAATAATACATGAATTGTAGGTGCAACAGGCTGCAAAATAGAGCGATAGCACCACAAATAATTTAATGTTACCATCATCACGTCTTTATCATCATCTCTACATTCCTAGTTACTACCACCATCCTTACTAAACTTTGTGGTGACATAATGATGATACACCCATCATATCACTACCACCACCATCCCTTATTTATAGGCTACCATGTGCACAATCCCCAATATAATATTATACTGTACCACCATCCCCACTATTACCATCCAAACTACCATCACCATCACCATATTTTATTTTATTTTTTCCACTGAATAATCACACTCGCATAACTGTCCTATATAAAATAATAATAGACTTCAGTTATATACATATGTAAGTACCGGTACATCGATTTGTATTTATTATAAAGACATAACAATAGAAGGAATAAATGAGAGGTATTCATTATTTAAACGAGTATAATGTAATAAGCTGTGGGAGCTAAAAAAATATCACTCCTGCGTGAAAAGGTAAACAAAGACTGCCAGTAGCGGCCATCCCGCGGCTCATCAACTTTCAACCAATGATTGCATTTATTCTGGATGGGTTGGATATGTTTAAAGACGTGTTAGCACTGTCGAGTGAATTAACACAGAATTATAGCTGGTAATAACAGACCATATCAAATTGAGCCCGAATCGGGCTCGAGGAAGCCAACCGCGAAAGACCCGATCGGCCGATCGGGCTCGAGGAAGCCAACGGGCTAAGGAGGAAGTTCGGTGTTGGTAAATTTGGAGCAACTGAATCCTCCAAACTATTTCAAACAACAGAACACAATTTTTTTCCCTATGGTCCAGTGTTTCCTAGCATACTTTGGAGGAATCAAGGCACTCCAATGTAACAAAAGCGAATTACCACCTTGAATTTCTTGAAAAGGGAAATTCTGAGGGTGAAGTTTGGGAAATTTGTTAGTGCAGCAGACCTCTGGCAAGTTGGCAACACTGGTCATACATACATAGCCTTCGTTTATTTTGGTTGTAAGTAGAAGGTTTGCCGAGGTGGTATGTGGCTCACCTAACTTTATATGGTTACACATACTAAATTAATCTGAAAGGAAGTGAGATAAAGACCTGTTAGACATTTAATTAACCAGCCTGAGTATTATAATATCATCCATAGTGAGTATAATAAAGAATTAATTATTTTTCTACACGTAATTTAACTTTTGTGAAAATATTGCCTGTGTGTGTATGTGTGTCTGACATTTAATTAATTAACCAGTGAGAGTATTATAGTATCATCGATTTTGAGTATAATAAAGAATTAATTATTTATCTACGTATAATTAATCCTGTGTGAAAATAGTGCCCCGTGTGTGTGTGTATGTATGTATGTATGTATGTGATGTCTGCTAATATATTTCTACTATGTTTGGCACACACTTTATTCCACGTGCACTTTTATTATATTTGCAACTCCAATTTTGCTTCTGTGGGTAATGCTTTTATCATTTTCAGCTGTTTGTTTGTTTGTTTGTATTTTCTTTGTACCATACTGAATCCACTTGAGAGAAATCTGGTAAAATAATTAAGGTAGTAGGTTAATTTTTTTTGTTACATTTGGAGTACCTTGATTCCTCCAAAGTATGCCAGGAAACAAGACCAGAAAAGCAAAATAAAAATAAATAAAAATATATAGTGTTTTGTTGCTTGAAATAGTTTGGAGGATTCAGTTGCTCCAAATTTACCAACACAAAACTTCCCCCTTAACCCTATACCAACTGAGCTATCACCGAGAGCCAGATTCATAGGCCTAGCATCATAAACCTAAGCAATCGTAATGCTTTAGATGAAGGAATTGTAAAGACGTCCGGGGCGGCAGGCATTGGTAACAGTGCGTGCTTGGTCTTGGTGAGAGAGAGAGAGAGAGAGAGAGAGAGATGGTAGCCTATATAATTTAATCAACGTGTGGAAGTGTTACCTTTTCAATGGCATTTAGTTACTATTCACAAGGTCTGGGGTTGCCACATATATTATTTGCTCGTAGATAATTATCGTTATGTAGGACTCTGTCACTCGGGAATATAGGCTACCCTTGTAAGAAAAGAATATATGAAAATGAAGGAAATTGTTAAATAAAGGCTACCCTTGTAAGAAAAGAATATATGAAAATGAAAGAAATTGTTAAATAAATGTCTTATTGTCTAGGTTAATGATTACCGAGTTATGTGTGTACCCTAGTGTTTTCTATTTCTCTTAACTTTTTCAGATTGTGTGACCAGACTCGACAGTACAGTACAGATTCAGCATAGCAAGTAACCTTAACACAATGGCAGATACTAAAGCTAACAAACAGGTATGGTACACCTATATAATATACAAGAGGTGTTGCTTATATAAGGTATAGGTCCATATACCAGAAGAATATGTCGGCCTTTAAATATTCAAATTGGTATTCGAAGCATAAATAAATCGGCGGTGAGCAGTATATACTAAGTTAGGAGTAATATGAACCTTTATCTTTGGAACAAGTACCGGTAAGACTATGTTTAGTTACCCAATCTTTAACATTAATTTTTGGTTTTCAGGCCTTGAAGAAAGATAAAAAGAAGAGAGATGCCGGTGTTGAAGCCATTACGACAGCATTGAAAGCCCTCCCACCTGACCAACAAGTGGCAATGCTTTTATCAAAATACGTTGAGTTGGCTGAAGACAACAGAAATCTAACTGTATGAGTTTTTTCTACTGAATTATCCATACAGTGCTGTACAGTACATAACAGTATTCTTTTTCCAGCACTAATCAGAATGAGTTTTTATAATATAATGTATGGTACAGTGACTGTACAAAAGGGAACAGATTTGCTAAAGGTTCAAATAAGTAATTTTACTCTACTTTAGTCAATATTAGCCTGGTCTTAGGATTTTAGTTTACTGTATTAAAATAGTTCTTACATATTGATTATGCTGATGAATTATAGTGAAAGTACAATATGGTAATACATTTCTTGACTCTTACACAGACAAGCAGTAAGTCCATCGAGCGTCAGGTTCAAACATTGCAGAGGGAAAAGGATCAGATGGATTTGGAGCATACCAAGGCAGTCTTAACTAAATCCAAACTGGAGTCTTTGTGTCGAGAACTTCAGAGACAGAACAAAGTTATAAAGGTGATATACCGGTACTGTAGATATTTCAATAACCCAATCCCAGTTTGTTTATATGAAGATTGCTATATAATACTTGGCTTACAAATATGATCACATTCTAGGCTTTATGCAGTGGTCATGTTACTTCCATACAGCATCTCATGAATTATGCAAAAAAAAAAAAGAAGTAATTTCAGTATTTTATATCTTTTACAGGATGAGAATTTAGCAAGACTAAAAGAAGAAGAAGAGCGGAGAAAAGAGGTATCAACGAAGTTCAATAATACAATATCAGAAATATCTACTCAAATGAAGGAAAATACTGATAAAAATTCCAAACTTCGAGATGAAAATAAAGATATGGAAGGCAGACTCCTAGACTTAAGGAAGCAGTACGAAGCAAGGGAATCAGTGAGTGCCATAAATTTGTTTGTGCTAAACAGTTTGTGACAAGGTACTGGTACGATGGTTAAGAGTACTTTTGCATAAGGGAGTTAGAACAAAAAAGAAGTGAAACTGAGTAACTTATAAATTGTTGTATGCTTTTGTATTGGGAGACAGCATACAGTGAAAGAGTTATCTATTAAAGATGCAAAACTCTCAACCTGACTATCACCAGAATCACAAAAAAATAGGGGCCCAAGGCTGGGCTACCAGTGCCAACCTCTTCCCAGTGGTGGCATTATATAAGAAAAACTATCTGGGTGCCTCACTGAGCTTTGAACTCCGGCTAGATAGCCATGCCTTAAATTCTACTCAGGTGCTCTATCTCACTAGACAAAGCTTTGGAAACAGTTTAGGTTGATTAACATTCAATTTTTTTTTAATTAATCGTACTTTAGGTGATTAACGTTAAGAAAACCTTACATGACTTTTTGTTAATACTTCCTTGCCTTTCAGCATGTGGAAAAACTATTGAAACAGAGAGATCTTCAGTGCCAGTTAGCAGAAGCAAAGAATGCAAAACAACAAATTGAAATGACTGAAGAAAAAGAAAAAATGCTCCTGGAAAAGAAGACCCTCCTTGAGGTAAGTTTTGTGTTTGATATACTGTAGCTCCCAAAACTATAATTAAAATAAAGTGCTATACATTCTGAAACAATGGACGATGTATCTGACGTGTACCAAGATGACAAGTGGGTGGGGACAAGGTTTCATTCTGTTCATTCCGCCATCCTTTTAACTCACTTTAACGATAGTTTTGGGAACTACTGTATATACAATTGATCCCTGTATACCTTGGAATGAATTAGCTGGTGTTTTATATGTGATATGATATCTCCTTGGATGTGTGTTTAGTAACTGGAGCTGGCCTGATACCCCAGCTGTAGGAGACTGATAGAAATGTAACCAGCAACCAAGTTCTGGAAATGATTAGAGTCAAGACAATTTCTTCAGTCTTCCAACACCTGCTCTGTACTGGAATTACTTATCATTTACTTTAATTTATATTCAGGCAGCTTACTATAGTATTATATTGTGTGCCTTACAATTAATCGGATTTTCTCTTTGCAGGAAATATCGTCATATCAACAAAAAACACAGCAGATGTCAATGACTGAAATCTCCCTACGAACACAATTAAATTCATACATGGATAAGTATGAGGAATTTCAAACAATGTTAGACAAGTCAAATAAAATTTTCAATACCTTCAAGAAAGAAATGGATGAGGTAAGTACAAGCAAAATATAGTATTAATTTAAAGTTATTTTGTAGCTACTTGTGGATTGACTCATATTTCAATATCCTTTTTGTAATTGATTCTTGTGAAGAAATGTCATCATCAATACACCATTTCCATTTATCCAAAGTGTGAGAAGCTCAAAAGCCAGGGATGATAAAATGAAATCAGAATATAATAAGAGAGACAGAAATCCCAGCAAAATGGAGGACACTCACATTCACTTCTGCTTTCAAGCCCACAAAATTGTAATTGTAATGAGAGTATGTATACGTTGTCATTGTCTTTTTCATTTAGTTAAGTTTCCCTTCATAATTAATATTACCTGTATGTATTTTAGATGAATAAGAAAATAAAGAAGTTGGAGAAGGAGACCAAAACATGGAAGGAACGTTGGGAGGGATCCAACAAGGCTCTGCTGGACATGGTGACAGAACGCTCAGAACTGAAGCAGCGTATAGATACACAAGCCAGACAGAACACTCAGCTCCAGAACCTATGTCGGGCACTACAAACCCAACTCACTGAATTAAGAAACAAAGAGAAGGAAGTTAATGGTAAGTATTGCCCTGCTACCCAAAGCATTCCAGTTGGTTAGTAGGTAAGGGTAAGAATATCCCAGTAGTTTCCTTAATGTATGAAGATATAACCAGTGCCTTTATGGATGCTGCTTGTGTTGAAGGAACTTTTATTTTTTCCAAACTATATTCTTTGTTGTGTAGTGTTATGTCTTTCCTTAGAGAATACAAATTTTTTTATTTGTATTTTTCAGTCTTAAAATATTCATGACAAAATTGCCTTACTACTGGAACATATTTTCAGCATCAAGGTCATCTGAAACTGAGAAGATTGACAATGAGAAGATTGACAATGAGAAGATTAAAGATGAGAAAATAGAAAATGAAAAGATAAAAAATAAGAAGATAGAAGAGCTTGAAGAATGTTCCAAGGTGAAAGGTGAGGAAGATAAAAATGAAACAAATGATCCTTCATTGTTGAAACCGTCAGGGGAAGAAAATGATCATGTTGCTACTAATAGTGTTGCTGAAACATCATTACAGGAAGAGTGTTCAAGCAAGTTGGAAAAGGTTGAAGCACATATTCCTAATGTGATTTCAAAGGAAAAAATGGAATCAGTCATAACTAATGGAGAGGAAGTACCAAAGCAAGTTAAGGATGGAGCTGAGGTAGTACAGGAAAGTGTAAAGACTGAGAAAGTATTATTAGATGAGAAGGTTGAGATATTAGTACCCAATCTTCCTGAAGTAACAGAACAGGTTGTAAATGGAGATGTAAATAGTAAAGAAACTGAATGTACTAAAGGAGAAACTCTAACACAACACTCAGAGAAGGAAGAGGAAGAGGATGATGATGAGATGCCTCCATTAGCATCTTACTATGATGATGTTGATTAGAGTTTCACTGTGTGCCTAGTATTTAATGCCATACCATTTCTAGTGTTTGATCATTTTAACAGCAGCACTGGTATGGTATTCTCAGAAACAAGTGTGGTATACACTCAGAATAATGATTCTGTTGTTCACATCACCTGTGTATTATTTATTTCACTTCACAGTGCTAAGAATTAATAATACTGTTAAACCTATAACTACACTTATCGCTTATTTTTGTGATGAAGATGATGCAATAGAATATGAACAGCTTGTACAGTGTTGGTAATCTATCTGGATACTATCCTTACAGAACTATTTTTTTTTAGCAAGTATAAACACATTGATTGTAAAGTTTTCCTGGTCACAGTATCTCATTAGTCATTATCCCATTCTTAACTCCTGAAGTGCTATAGGGATGTCAGAAGTTACATCTGTGATCCAGCAACTTTGGGGAAAGTACAACTTCTCCAAAATATATATCATAGATATTCATCATTTTATATGAGTTAATAATCACCATGGAAGTAAATCAGTCTTCCATTTGTCAATGAAAAATACAGCAAGGCTGTTGGTAGCACTCTGAAGAGTTCAAGACATGCTCGTGGCACTGTTATCAGCTATTATGTACAGTTAAAGCCAAGTGGAGGGAGATACACTCCACTTCCATAACAAACCAGGCAAAGTGAACAAAACCAGTCCTGTGGAGGGCCACGTATCAAAGATTTTTCTCTTCATACAAGTGGTTGAAAATTTTAATGTAATAACTTTATATATTTTGCCTTCATGAAGGTACACTGCAGTCTATCAACTCCCCTATGGCTGGTACATTGTGCTTTGAGCATTAGCACTTTACAGTCTACTACTGTACTGTAAATTATGGAGCTTCCCAGTAGTGGGCAGCTATGTCATAGGCAAGGTCTAAGGGTCCAATCCAATATACCCTTACAGGATGCCTTTACTTTTCTCGTGAGCCTTTTCTCAGTCTCCCCATAGTGTAATTTTTTAATGTTTGAATCTAATAATGTATATGAAGTAAAGCATTAAAAAGGATAAGTGAGTGTAATGTGTGCAGTAAAAGTACTGGACCATTAAGTAAAAAATTTCTTAGCAAAGTGTTGGAGAGATTATATGTGAGAATGGATTGTGGTGTGAGGAGGAGCTGTTGCTGAATTGAGTTTGAACACCTTGGAGATCATACTGAATACCCCATAAGGGATATGGCATTAGGTGACCAAGAAAAGTAACAGCTCTTTACATTAGGGTTGAAGCAAAAAGTGAATGTCATAAAAATATAATTATCTAATTGTACAGTATTAAAAGGCAGCTCATGCCATGTGGAAGAGATTAATGAAAGAAAATTGTGAACATCCATAGAGATACAAGAACTCTATGGTACCATATATATATATATACTGTATATGACATTGGCTTTTAGAAATTTACATTGTGTGGATCTATGGAGTGTAAAGGATTGTATCAATAGTTTTAAAAGTGTGGTTTAACTGATACTATTTAGGCAACTGGAGTAAGTCCATAGTTGAATTGAATGACCACAAAAGTAATTGATTTTTTACTGTACAGTATAATACTCAATATTAATTTGCACTCTATATTGCTTTTCCTCCTCGTTAGTTAAAAATGAAAAAAAAAATGCATTAGAACAGTAAGTTGTACATGATATTACAAAGTTTGATTTCCCAGAGTGTAATAGTTTCAGGACTCAGGAACAATTCATGAAAGTTAATTGCATCTGTACAGTGTGTCTTATCTGCAGTAGTATGTACACACCATCAATAAACTATCAAGCAGGAAGGGTCTGATGGTTCTGTATAATATTATGATCAGCACAGCTCATGATGCCCCAGAAATAAACAAACTATTTTTCAGTATGCATCGTCTGGGGTGTTGGAATATTTCACATGTTTTTGCACAGATAGTTTTTTGATGGGGTGTACATATGTATACATTGATACCAAAGTTGTAATGCATGTGCAACCCAAACCAAAAATAGGATACCTTAATTGTTGAACTATAAAGGTATGAAACTGTGTTATAAACTGGTGTGTAGAACTCAGACATTTATATCCCTAGGAATATATCAACTGCTCCTTGCCCTTTCATTTGTTATTTTCTCTAACTTATTGGCAGGTTGGAGGCTACATATTCCTCCAAGCTATCTATATAAATAGAAACTTGAAATTTGTATCTGACACAGTTTGGAGGAACCTGTGGTTTTATATTTCATTGACACAATCTTAACTTTCTTGAGCAGGTGAGTGTACTTACTTTATTATCATAGCACCGGTAGCCATTTACCAAAGGATATACAACATATTCTTAAGCTCTTACGGTTTTTAAGGTAATATTATTAAATCATGGGAAGGTACAGTACCTTCCTTTTTGTAGAGAAGTCAAGCATTGGTTAACACTTGATGATCAACCAATATACACAAGGTAAAGTAGGGCTCTATTTCATTATAATTTTACATCTGTACTGGTATGAATGAGGAGATGGGATCACATCTTTCTCTTTTCCAGCAAGATTGTGAAGAAGGAAAGTACAGTGGCTCACCATGGTTTTTTTAATATTACCATTTGGCATAAAAACAAGCCTCCCTCTGTAACTACAATATTTGTACAATTAATATCCCAAAGATTATTTATGTGGTAGATGCTTTAGGTGATTAAAACACTACAGAACCACATGGAACTAAATATGTTGTAATAAAATGTGTGTAATGTAAGAGGTACTGACTTTTTTCTCATGGAAGTACAGTCCCACATAATGATGTAAAGTTAAAGAAATGAAGTCTGGTATTGCGTTGTATTTGTCCATTATTTTCTTGCATTATCTTGGTACCAAAATGCCCTTTATGGCCAGTTTAGTACTAGAGTTTGTAATATTGAATTGAATTGCCCCTCCATCCCCATTTGTTAGTGATACCCAGTGCAAAGATAAAAGAGAAGAAAGGAAAATATACAGTAAAGCCAAATTTCAGTATGTTCATAGGAAGGTGACTATGTACTGTACACTATTGTTATGGTGTCAAGTTTTCTCACCTATGAAGAAAGACTATTGGCTCCAAAATTCATGCACTCCTGATGTCATTTTTGTCTGTTCCTGATATGAATAGCAAAGGTTATGAAAGTTTTAAAATTGTGACAGGTCAGTGACAGTGTTTGTTGTCCTTTGTCACATATCTAGTGTAGAGTAGATCCCATTGGAATAAAATGCATGTTTTCATGTGATGTAATTAGGACACTAATATAGAGTATTAGCACTTGCTTTAACTTGTTCTACAAAATATACGTAAGGTATTTTTTTCAGGAACAGAAAAATGGCAAGTCATTTAATCAAAATTTCATACAACTTAATAGCTTTTGATCCATTATACACTACTGTACATTTGATTGCTTGATATTAATATTACCGGAGTAGAATGACCGTGAAGCACTAACTATTAGGTGTGGAGAGCCAGCTTTTCTGTGGTATGGTATTACCCTTGTTAACCCCACCTTATGCACCTTAGGTTTACTTTTATGTCTTTGTACAGGTCATCTCAGTTCCAGGTGCCTTTAGAAGTGGTTTGTAAACTTTACCTTAAGACACATTTGAAGGAATGTTTTGTATTTTGGCATTTTGTTTTTATGTCATAATGATCCTTGGATTTTATAAAGGGCGAGTCGTTAGCTTAACACATATTGTTGTCATTAGAAAACTGTTCCTGTAATGGCCATTGTACCTCAGTAAAGCACAGCACGATGATAATTTTGTGTTTCCATGAACAGTACCCCATACTCATATCAATTAATTGCATATATTGAAAGTGGAAAAATATTTGAGGACTAATCTAATCCTCAGACAATGAGTAGTATTAACCTGTCAGTAATGGTTTGTTAAATGTGCTTTCCAGCTACTCGGCAACAAATGAAAACTGATTTCTATCCCATGCCTGCAGTGATGTGGGTATATAGTACTTTACACCATTAATGTGTCAAAATGTTGCCCATTTAGAGCTATTTAGGATGTTCTATAGACATACGATTGGTTTCCTATGGAGGACAAACAAAACAAGAAAACAGATGAATAAATGAATGAGAAGGGGAAGGAAGACTTTATGCCACAACCTAAGAGACAGGAGGAACAGCAAGCAAGGCTGAAGGGAGGAACAATGGCTAGAAGGAAAGGGATTGGGGTGGGTCCAAAGGGATGTCAAAGCATTAAAGTAATGGCCATAACTTTGCAGGCAATACCTCCCTACGTGGATCTAGTACCATCTCAAAATTTATTATTAATGAATGACTTTCAAAATGACGACATCACATCGCCTTGTGGTACTGTATAGTTAGTATAAATGTACTAATGTACAAATTTTCAACGAGACATAAATGTAGTACGTCACCTCTTGTCTTGCAATCCTATTAATCTTATCAGTACGAGGGATGATAAGGTTGGGTATCAGAAAAGAGGGTAACGGTCTGTAGTGGTGGTGGTGGTGGTGGTAACGTGGGTGTGTCTTGTTGGTTGTTGTGTGAGTTAGTGTGGCAGTGGGCCAGTAGACTGCACGGAGAGCGGGTTACGAGTGGCACTGTACTTCTTTACCAACTTACCATGATGGTACTCCTAACTTATCATTGTACTGTCTAACTTATCAGGGTCCTCCGAATTACAAGGGTACCTTAAGTTACCACAGCAGTTTCCTGTATTCTCTCAACTTCCTGCGTCCTCTATATTACCAAAGCACTCCTAGATCGTCGAGTGCCAAATACCCACTCAAGTTACTCTACCACCACACTCGAGGCACTTTAAAGTTACAAGGGTACTCTTAAGTTTTCCATGACATCACATCCTCTAAACTGAGTCTAAAGTAATCACATCTTTCAGGCAAGTAAGCACCTCTACAGTACAGTACACATTTGGGACAACCAATGTGGCTCGGCACTGCACAAGTTGTCATCACGTACGGTACTCGAGAAACAAAAAACTCTCCTCCATCTATGCTTGCACGCAAATGTGATCGACGGCTGAATAAGTGTTTGCATGTGAGTGGGGCGATTTGCACTGTCTTCCAAAACATCCATGAGACGGTCAAGTGTTAGTAGAGATGCCCTTCTATGTCTAAGATATTTTATATGAGACGGCAAAAGACACCATAATATATGATTGCAGTCCATCATATCTATACATGCATCCTAAGTGACAGAAAAAGATAAGTGCTTTTAAAGATATGAAAGAGAATTAAGTCTTTCAAAATTGTTACTCACTCCAAAGAGAAAACTAACTATTGACCATAAAAGTGATATATTTCCATCAGTAAATATGAAATTACAACTTGTGATTTTACAAATATTGTATGTGACGCGTATTCGGGTTACAAACGCAAAACAGTCATTTGATTACGAATATCTACCAAACAATTATGACGACATTCCCAACTTGACATCCAGTATAAGTGTAAGGGCACATAATGTTGACCTAAATAACTCACTCTCATACAATGGTACGCTTCACAAATGTCGGTGTGGTGTAAGTTACGCATGGGACGGTTCAGTGTGTGTCGAAACTCCAGCCAAAGTGATTGTGTTTGAACGATGGAAGCAACAGATTGCACTTGTTGACAGCGATCACTTTAATGAGGTGATGGTTGGGGAGCCTCAGTGTCCCTCTCAACACCTGCTTGTCACCCTCGATTCCAGTCGTAATTTAGACCACCAGTTCTCTCTGCTTCCTTCTGGTCACTTGTACTGGTACCAACGTGAGTTTGACTTGTATTGTATAGATCATGTACAACCTAGTAGTGATGATATTGGTAATGATGAGATGTGGTGGGAAGCTCATGTATGTTTGTCACCACCATCATTGCCTCGGTGTTGTCCCTCTGGTGTTGCTCTGACAGACAACCTTTGGTGTAGTAGTAACAACAGTCAACATGTGTTGACTCCTCCCATCATTGTGGAAGGTTTGGTTGTCACTTGGCCTGGAGAAACACACACACAACCTCACCAACACAATTGTTCATACACAACTTTAAGTCTTAGTTCCTCTGAGGCTTACCTCAAGTATTCACCAGACACTGTATCATTAGTGTGGTCACCAATTTTGTCCCAGTGGAAGGAACAAGACACACACTTTTGTGTGGGAGTTCAGGAGGACACTGGACACTACTTGGTCCGGGTGTGTCAAGAACCGCAGTTGAGGATTTTTAATCTACAGTCCTGTGAGGGCAGATGTATGCGTAAATGCTGTCCAGAATCAGAGGAGTTTGTTGACAACCAATGTGTAGCCACGACAAATACAAGTATAGAGTGGAATCCTTCCTTCTATGACCTGGCCGACTTGTCAACAACAGTTCCAGCTCCTGATGATTTGAGAGTTCTATACGGGACTCCTTCCTGTCTACTCTTACTACTGAATCCTCAAGTCGTGGAAGAAGATACGTTTTATTTACTAACGGACGGAAATTTGTACGTCCCCATCTACAACGAGCAATACCCTCCCTCCAACTACTGTATAGAAAACTTCACTGGACGCGACAATATTACACACACACTAGCCCTCATGTGCTTCCCTGATGTCACACCCATGCCCGTGTGTGACGCCACCACCAAATATGTCTACCCGGTTCTGCTGTTGGTGTCGTGTGTGTTCCTGGCTGTGACGCTAGTGACGTACGGTTCCCTACCTGACCTACGTAAGAAACTCAATGGGAAGTGTCTCATCTCGTTGGTGTCGGCTCTCCTGGTGGGATATGTTTGTATGGCGGTCGCCTCCATTGTAAGGGGCAAGATGTCTCCACTTCTATGCCGGATTATAGGTTAGTAAAGCTTATTATGATGCATACAAAACTATATGTTAATAAATCAACGAATATACAAAACAAATTAATAGTAGACCATGCTAATGATTATGTTTCTAATCAATATAACGTGACTTACATGTATACGTTTTAGTTAGAACCGTATTCCTAGATATTGCAACAGTCAAAAAAATATTATCCTCAACACACAACCATTGGGGTCATACCATTACCACACGATCATCAACACCATTAAGGGACCCCGTGATGTAGTTAGAAAATTAGAGGTTAGTGAAGCCTTCAAATTTTGCCACAAAACACCAGCTATATTGAAGTAGCTGATATCGTGGCATAGTCAGGAGGAATCAGTAGCCACATAGTCTCATACATGATCATAGGGTCCTGCTGTCGGATATTAGGAGGTTTTGATTCCTCCAAACTATACCAGGAAACAGAATCCCTCCCTATGAGATTGCAAAGATGTGTTTTATGACAGAGTTTGGAGTGCTACATCAGCTCCAATTTGCCCACAACAGATTCCTCCCCTTATTGTTCTATACACACGGACTACAATAGAGTGAATAGAGTGTTACATGTATCCTTCTCTTGTCCTCAGCTTCCTTCATGCACCTGACCTTCCTCGCTGCCTTCTTCTGGCTCAACATTATGTGCTTCGATATCTGGCGCACCCTCAGGTATTGTACAGTCACACTCAAACGTCCTGTCTCTGATGAATATAAGGGAACCATCTGAGTGAATCCTATGAACCAATATTACAGAGACCAACGGCTTCATTTTCTCATACGGTACTATACAAAGATTGCCACATGTGCATCAACCAAACCGGAGTGTGGTGTGTAACAAAATTCCCTCCCTTATAACTCATCAGCTGATAATTGTTTACCTTGGTGCTCCTCCTCTCTCGTGTGTGTAAATTGCCTTCCCCGACTCCCTCTGCTGTTTACTTCATCTTTCATACACTCACTGCCTCCCTCACCACGCCAGGCCACGCTAGGCTTACACTCCATTCTCTTAGTCACCTTCACTCAGTTTTTAAAAGGGTAGAGTATACTTTTGGTACATACATTGGAGCGCCTTGATTCCTCCAAAGTATGCTAGAAAACAGAACCAGAGGAACATAAACAGTGGTGGCCTGTTGCTTAAAATACTTTGGAGGAATAATAATGTTTGTGGCAGGTGTTGATTGTAGGGGCCATTGTATGTCACCGGAAATATTACAAAGAATGTTACACTATAAATGCTTCCGTTCCCCATGATAACAACAACCACATACGAACACACACACACACACAATCTCTCTCTTTCTCTCTCTCTCTCTCTCTCTCTCTTTCTCTCTCTCTCTCTCTCTCTCTCACGTAAACACGGCCGTTTCAACACAAACAATCTTCCCTCTTCACCTCAACACACATATTGGTTATTATTATAGCTAGTTGCCTCTGACCCAAAACGGTAAATAAATCGTATAAGCAGACGTAAGTAGAGATAGATTTCCTTCTCGATGTCTCGCCGTGTGAAAAAAATAAACAAAGATAAATTAAAATGAGTTTATATAAGAACTGGGTTGGGATAAAATAATGTTGTTGTTGATGATGATGACGTCAATTATTTCTCTATGGTTACAGCTTTCTTAGTGTGTGTGTGTGTGAGTGTGAGTGCGAGTGTGAGTGTGTGTGGTGTGTGGTGTGTGTGGGTGTGGTGTGTGTGTGGGTGTTTGTGGTGTGTGTGTGGTGTGTGTGTTTGTGTTTGTGTTTGTGTGTGTGTGTGTGTGTAATCAATCTAATAAGTAGTCCCATCTCCTTCAGGAAGATGCGTACAGTGTCTGGCAGCCCTGAGTGGATTCGTCGTAGGTTCGTGTGGTACTCTGTGTACTCGTGGGGTTGTCCCCTCCTCATCACCATCGTGGCCGTCATCATAGAGCAGCTGCCGGACTCATACAACCTCATCAAGCCGGACTTTGGCACAGACTTCTGCTGGTTTCAAAGTAGGACCCTAACTTGGACTTCAGTTATAAAGTTTTGCCTTCATTTTCCAGTATTTCCTTCATTTTCCAGTTTTGCCTTCATTTTCCAGTTTTGCCTTCATTTTCCAGTTTTACCTTCATTTTCCAGTTTTGCCTTCATTTTCCAGTTTTGCCTTCATTTTCCAGTTTTACCTTCATTTTCCAGTTTTACCTTCATTTTCCAGTTTTACCTTCATTTTCCAGTTTTACCTTCATTTTCCAGTTTTACCTTCATTTTCCAGTTTTACCTTCATTTTCCAGTTTTACCTTCATTTTCCAGTTTTGCCTTCATTTTCCAGTTTTGCCTTCATTTTCCAGTTTTGCCTTCATTTTCCAGTTTTACCTTCATTTTTCAAGTTTTGCCCAAATTCTCCAGTTTTGTCTTCATTTTTCAAGTTTGCAAGCTCCTCATCTTCACCTTAAGTTTGTTGGAAATACTGTACTCACATCTATTGTGTTTCTGTTGGTTCACTTCACCAAAACATATCATTATCATTCTCGTATGCCGCCGCTGGACTTTACAGACTATGATACATATTTCAAGGTCACTTATAAATGTCTTTGTAAGTGACATTGACATTTTTGTGCGTGTGGCAAGTAGTGAACGAGTAACATCAATTATATTCCTTCAATTTAACAGATAATGACAACTTTTTTCTATACAAACTTCGGAGTAAAATCAATTCTATTATCTCAACAGCCAAACGTTCCTTATGGGTTTACAATTCTATCCACCTACAGAGAAACGTTCCATGTGGGTTTACTTCTATGTTTACATCCTGGTGCTGGTGGTGGCTAACGTCGTCTTCTTCGTCATGGTGATGGTGATTCTGTACCGATCACAGAACAACAGTACTCTTAAACGGAGTCGTGAGGTCAACAGAGAAAGGTGGGAAGGTGGGATCAGTATTGGGGATAGTAAAGTGTTGGGTAAATTGGTACTGCATTGGGGTGGGGTGTGGTGGGGAGGGGGGGTGGGGCTTGATTCCTCCAAAGTATGCTTCGAAACTGGAGCAGATTAACAAAAATAATGGTGCTCTGTGGCTTGGAATAGTTTGGAGGAATCATCATCAGTTACTCCAGATTAATTCACCACCAACACTGTACACTCATGATATGTAATTTCTGACCTGAGACAAAACTGCAGGCACCACACACACACACACATACCCTGCATTCGAACTCAGGCCCGTAGTTTAAAAAAAATTGAGGGCCCTTACTGGAGCTCTATGAACCCTCCAAATAATCCAGGCCACAAAACGCTTCAGTGTTTCGAATAGGGAATCTGTTGCCTGGAGTAGTTTGGAGAATTCATAGAGCTCCAGTAAGGGCCCTCAATTTTTTTTAAACTACGGGTGTAAGTCCCTTTATTATTATGTGTACTGGGTGGTGAAATGAACTATAGAATGTGATTCGAAGCTTTCTGCTCCTCACACTCTGGTCAGACATTATGAATCATGAGTGTACAGTCGGAGGCAATAGTCCTGTCGCCTCGCTTCCTTCACCGAGACATACAGTGTTCATGGACTCGAGAAATACGCACTTAATAATCTCGAGTCTATGAACATCGCGTGCCTCGGTGAAGCAAGTGAGGCGACACGACTTTTGCCGCCGACTGTACACTCCCCTTAATGTGTTAATGACTGGAATATTTATTGATTATATCATTAACATTATTACTGTTTTGACAATTATGCATTACATAAATACTAATGTTAATAACTATGGAATATTTATTGATTATGTCATTAATGTTTTTAACAATTATTCATTACATAAATACTAATGTTAATGACTGTGTAATATTTATTGATTATATCATTAACATTATTACTGTTTTGACAAATTATTCATTACATAAATACTAATTTCATATTCTCTATTTTCCTTCGTGGTCAGACTGTGGTTGTGTGTCAAGTTATTCCTGGTAATGGGAGTGACGTGGGTGGCTGAAGTCATATCCTTTCAAGAGGGTACATGTCAGGCCTGGTTAGTATCCACACACACACACACACAGACACAGACATACACACACAGACACACACACACAGACACACACAGACACAGACACACAGACACAGACACACACAGACACAGACACACACAGACACAGACACACACAGACACAGACACACACAGACACAGACACACACAGACACAGACACACACAGACACAGACACACACACACACAGACACACACACACACTAAAACACACACAAAAAAACACACACATCGTTAGTTTCACCCTCCCCCCACACAAAAAATATAAACAAAATAAAAACATACACACACAAAACAAAAGACACACACACACACACACACACACCGGTCATACCACTACACTATGTGATGCCTGGTTAGTGAGCCAATATCACTCTCCCACTTTATGATTTGAAGGAATACAATGAATAAACCTTTGATTAATTCTCCATGAAGCAAGAAACGACCCCCTTAATTTAGTCCAATTGGAAATATACCGATTCCTCCAAACTATGCCAAGAAACAGATTAATTTGTTATACGAGTAAGGATCAGCTTTGTGGCATTGCTTGGAGAAATAGATAGAACCCTTCAATATATTAATCTCTCTCTCCACGTCTCACCTCAGGATAGTGACAGACGTGATCAACACACTTCAGGGTTTCAGTATCTTCCTCGTCTTCGTGTGTAAGAGGAGTACAATCAACATGGTCAGTCAGTCTTTACTCATAACACATTGGTGGAGGTCATGTGTGAAAAATAATAATGGTGGCAATGTTGCTTGAAATTGTTTGAGGAAATAATTATTTGTTTGTTTCTGGTTTACCAACACTGTACTGTACACCACATGCACAGAGAGACAAGCTTCACATTATTATCTTTCTGTTTGTGTTCATATATAGGTGCGGACCAGATGGGGCAGCTGTTGCGACCGAACCAAAAGGAAGAGAAAAACTACCTCCTCTACCACAACCACAACTACCACCTTCAGTTCATCTGGGAGGCGACGCACCACTACTACTACTACTACTTCTGCAAATACCACCACCACCACAGGCAGTAGCATTAGAAGTGGTGGTGGTAGTCCCATGATTCCCCTGCAGACTCTGAGGGAGATTGAGCAGGGTCCAAACACAACACCATCCAACACCAGCTCAGATGAAGACGAAGACAGCAGAGGTAGGAAGGAAACAGAAGAACGGGAAAGAATGAGAGACAGAAATAACAAAGATAGGAACAAAGCAGAAGAACAGGAAAGAATGAGAGACAGAGGCAGTGAGGATAAAAAGGAAACAGAAGAACAGGAAAAGATGAAAGACAGAGACAGTGAGGATAGAAATAAAGCAGAAGAACAGGAAAGAATGAGAGACAGAGATAACAAGGATACGAACAAGGATACGAAAGAAACAGGAGAACAGGAAAAGATGAGAGACAGAGATAACAAGGATACGAACAAGGATACGAAAGAAACAGGAGAACAGGAAAAGATGAGAGACAGAGACGACGAGGGTGAGTGTGAGAGAAGCGAAGTGTCACCACCACCACCAGACACAACAGAGACAAGGGCCATGTTACCCCACGAAATGATAATAATCCCCATGAGGACCGCTGCTGAAAGACCCTCGACAGAACAGACTCAGAATGTGGCTGTAGATTCCCCTTTGGCTCTTCCCCTCATCCCACCCGTGACAAATGGCAACAACAGACCTCCCGATGAAACCGATTTTTAATTAAAGGGAGTAACCAATTATGGGAAATCGGAAGGCTGCTGATTCCTCTAAATTATGTCAGGAAACAGAACCCCTCCGTATGGAATTAAACAAGGGATGTGTTTTATTGCTGAGTTTGGAGGCCTACATTGACTCCAAACTGAACACAAAAAAAGGTTGCTTCCCTTAACTCATTGGGGTATGGGGAGAAAAGTAATGAGTATAATGTTTCTGAGGCAATAATATAAATGAGGAGAAAAGTAATGAGTATAATGTTTCTGTGGCAATAATATAAATGAGAAGAAAATAATGAGTATAATGTTTCTGAGGCAATAATATTAATGAGGAGAAAAATAATGAGTATACTCTTTCTGAAGCAATAATATAAATGAGGAGAAAAATAATGAGTATAATGTTTCTGAAGCAATAATATTAATGAGTCATCGTGTTCAAAGGGTTATCTAATACCTTGTTGGGAGATTATAATTGTAAGAGAAGACAACCTAAACGAATTCTAGTTTAATTATAGAAATTCAATGTAAATAAAAATGAATAAAAATTAATGCAATAAATATTAGTTTGATACAAATTAATATCCCGATGGTACAGTTGGGGACAATAGTGCTTGCTTTGTCACCACCTACTTTATATTACATTATAAATACAGTGTAGAGATAAATATGATAACATTACGACGGATACTACGATGACAATTACCAACACCATCGTCCATAGTGATGCATTTATTTAGATAATCTCTCTCTCTCTCTATATATATTTTTTTCATTTTTTTTTTTTTTTTTTTGGGGGGGGGGTGTCAGTGTACAATCAGAGAAAGAGAAATTGTACTAATAAATATCCAGGTGTGTTTCGAATACCTAGAGACAGACAGACAGACAGACAGACAGTAAATAAATACACAATAACATCTCCATTGGAAGTAGTTCGTTTTTTGTGAATTGGTGGACTGTTCAAAGCTTCAACCAAATCAGTAAACTTACTAGTGCTCGTGACTGTACTTGTTGTGTGGTAAATTAAGGGGAGGATTATACAGTGTTGGCAAATCCGGAGAAAATTATTCCTCCAAACTATTCCAAGCAACAAGCCACCATTATTTTTGTTCCTCTGGTCTTGTTTTCTAGCATACTTTGGAGGAATCATGGCTCTCCAATGTACCAAAGTATACTCTCCCCTTAATTAATGGAATCGTGAAGCTCTTCGTGACACTATAAGCTTTAGAGTCCACCATCTATATAACAGGAAGAGTGACAGGAATAGCGACAGGAAGGGATATTGACTACAGGTGACAACAGCATATGAGAACGGTTTTGTCTCCTGCCTTTGTTTCGGCGGCCCCTTCCTTATCGCTTGGGATAAGATAAGGACTTGACAGACACTAACTTTATTCCCATCACCAGCAGACCCTCATTGACGTAGCTTCAGTGTCCACGAAACTATCTTCAGGCAGGACGGGGAACGAATGAAGAGCCCAGGGATTTAATTGGTGGTAAGGGGCGCCAAAACCAAGTGTGAGGAGAAGCACAGACTCATCCAGAATAATATAGTGAACGAGGATAATGCCTATACGACTCGGTTATAATTATTATCTTGTATCCATAGTGGTGTCATTTTCAAACCTGTGAATGTGAAGTTGAACCTATACTGAAAAAAAACAACCTCATCCTTCTTGATTTAGTTGTATGGGAAGCAATGAAAAGTTCCCAATCCATTGTGTTGTGTTGCTTGTGGTGAATACAGCTGACTTATATAAATAGGTAAAATGGTGAACTTACTACAATATTGCTTGTTAAATGAACTTGTAAAGGAAAGGATTTTTATGAATGGGTAAAATGGTGAACTTACAATATTGCTTGTTAAATGAAACTGTAAATATGAAAGGATTTTTAATGCCAGAATGATGTACAGTAAAGAACAATGAGGACATTTTAGATTTGCTGCTGTAATATTGGTAAATTAGAATCTCCGGGAATCTTCAAATTTCGTAGCTATGAATGCAATCCATGTTCTGGTAGTGTTGTTGTTGTTGTTGTTTGTGAAAGCAACAACAAATGAAAAAAGAAATTATATAAACGTTTCCAAATTACACCTACGGAAATATAGATCAATTACAAATACCAATGACACAGATCTATTGCAAAACATGACACATTCCAGTTCCTCTCTGTATCTACAAAATTACACAACAGCAGCAGAAACCAATGCCACTAATAATGTACCAAGAGGCAACACTATTCATCCTGGGTATTCGTTTTATAATGACACTGAGTTCGGGTGTCGGTGTAGCAGAGATGGTCAGCAGGTGTGGCGAGGATCAGAGTGTAAAGCAGAAGAAGAAAAAGATAAGCCAACAGATCATCCCCACCACCAGAGCATCAAAACCTGTGTCTATAAATGCTGCCCCAGAGATCAACTCATGGACGGTACTCGATGTAAAGTGGCCGAGAGTGAGGACCAACTGTGGACTCCCTTGTATTTCTACGATGCCCAGGATGTATCGTCTTTATCAGTGTTAGTTCCTCCTGTTGACGTGGCCATCGTTAGTGGTTATCCAGACTGCGATCAATTCTTCCAACTCCAGCCACATTTGTACGAGGACGATACCTTTCAACTCCTAGACGATGGTTCTCTGTACCTCCCCAAATACAAGGACATCCACCCACCCTCAAGTTACTGCATTGATAACTTCCTGAGCAGCAGCTTTGATGATGAAGGACAAGTAGATAGCAGCAGCAGCAGCAACAGCAACAGCAACGACGACGGGGGTATCCAGGTACTCACTCAAGCACTCCTCTGTTTTCAAGATGATATCACCGAACCTGTGTGTGATATCACCAGGAAGTACGTCTACCCTGCACTTCTATTGGTGTCATCGGTGTTCCTGGGTGTCACTCTCATCATCTATGTCAATGTACCTGATCTACGCAACAAACTCCATGGTAAAAGTCTCATTTCTCTGGTGTCGACTCTCCTGGTGGGCTACATCACACTTTCTGTTGTGTCCTTGGCTGCTGGGAAGATGCCTGAGGTTTTGTGTAGGTTTACTGGTAAGTACTGAACACACTCACTGTTTTTATCTGTATCATTACAATATTTAAAATCAATGCTCTAGATAACTGTCATACCTCTCAAATGTATCAGTCATGTTTGCTTTACGTTGTTGATACAAAAGTTTCCATAAAAACTTCGTCTCCTTCAGCATCAGTTCTGCACCTGACCTTCCTGGCATCCTTCTTCTGGCTCAACACTATGTGCTTTGATATCTGGAGAACTCTCAGGTCAGTACACATATTATTATAATTTGGTAATATCCGTCAGATGGACTGTAAGGAAAAGTTTCTATTTTTTTCTTGTGAAGAGAGATGAGGTTTATAGAGGCTTATGTTTTCAATATAATATTACTTTATTGTTGCAGTAGATTAAAAATCTTCCTTACCACAAGGATCCAATTTTTGTATGCACGTGTGTGTGTGTGCAATCAGTCTTAGGAGTCGCATCTCATTCAGGAAGATGCGTACAGTGTCTGGCAGCCCTGAGTGGATTCGTCGTAGGTTCGTGTGGTACTCTGTGTACTCGTGGGGTTGTCCCCTCCTCATCACCATCGTGGCCGTCATCATAGAGCAGCTGCCGGACTCATACAACCTCATCAAGCCGGACTTTGGCACAGACTTCTGCTGGTTTCAAAGTACAAACCAATATCTACCTTCAATTTTACAGTTTTACCTTCATTTCTGCAGTTTGGGCTTCATTTTCCCAGTTTGCAACCTCCTGTTCTTCACTTTTATAAAATACAAATACTGTAATCTGCATCTCTTGTGCCTTTGCACCTGTACAGGAATGAACTTTAATCCTGAGTGTATTTACTTCCTGTAGGTGAACAGTCGCTGTGGGCTTACTTTTACGGGTTCGTGTTGGTGCTGGTGGTGGGTAATGTGATCCTGTTCTCTATGGTGTTGTACATCCTGTGTTGTTCCCAGGCCGGGGCTACACACAGACCCCGCTGGCAGTTCGTCAGGGATAGGTGAGTCCAAGGTCTAATAAGTACTTGGGTGAGTCCATGGAGGGTCGAGAGGAGCTTTTGTTTATCGCTTCTCTCTAGCACAGTAAAATCTCCTTGTGTTAGTTGAAATATAGAAGAAACCTAAATAATTATTGGTAGTCAAGGGAATACACCAATAAATACGTTTTTTTCTTGATATCGTCAGGGTGTTGTTGTGCTTGAAGCTGTTCCTGGTGATGGGGATAACTTGGCTGGCTGAAGTCATCTCATGGCAGGAGGGCACGTGTCAGGCCTGGTTAGTATCACACACACACACACACAAGATTACCCTATGTTTTCAAAGCAAGTTACTGTACATGCTCTTTCATTGCATCGTATTATTATTATGTACTGCAGCTGTGTGTGTGTTTGTGTGTGTGTGTCCCTGAGTGTGTGTGTGTGTGTGTGTCCCTGAGTGTGTGTGTGTGTGTGTGTCCCTGAGTGTGTGTGTGTGTGTGTGTCCCTGAGTGTGTGTATGTGTGTGTGTGCGCTACGTCCGAACATAAAGTTTTCTGCCTCTCCATACACAGGATAGTGACGGATGTGATCAACTCACTTCAAGGCCTCATCATCTTTCTAGTGTTCGTGTGTAAAAGAACAACCTGGCATGTGGTATGTTCATTATAAGTTTCCTTTTGTAGCTTTGTGTATAATCAGAGGGATATAATAATAATAACTACAATAATGATAACTACAATAATGATAACTACAATAATGATAACTACAATAATGATAACTACAATAATGATAACTACAATAATATGTTTAATTAAGGAGGCAATACACTTTGGTACAATTGCCAGCACATATAACTGATACAGGAGATGAGGACTCACAACGAAGACTGTACCAGTTATAAGTGCTGGCAACTGTACATTTAAAAAGTGCCTTGATTCCACTAAAGTTTGCCAAGAAACAGGACCAGATTAACAAAAATAATGTTTGCCTGCCTGTTGTTGCTTGGAAGAGATTGGAGGAATAAAAAAAATCTCCAGATTTACCAACATTGAACTTTAAGTGTGTGTGTGTGTGTGTCTTGTACAGATAAAGGTCAGGTGTCAAGCAACTTACCAACACCGAACTCTAATTGTGTGTGTGTTTTGTGCAGATAAAGGTCAGGTCTCAAGCAACTTACCAACACCGAACTCTAATTGTGTGTGTGTGTGTGTGTTGTGCAGATAAAGGTGAGGTGTGCGAGGTGTTGTGGTGGAGCTGGACACAACACACTCGGACCTCCCACTTCCTTCACTTCCTTTAAGAGGAGCGACAGCAGCAGTCAATTCAGAACTTCCATTAACTCGGATTTCAACAATGCTCGCAAGTAACGTATCTAACTTAATAATTTTTGTGTGTGATTTCAATTTATAAAGGACAAACTAAAGATTTATGAATATATTGATGTTTTGCGTGTCTGTGTGTGTCCTTTCGATTAAAAAAACAAAACAAATAAGTACTGACGGAGATCTAAATTACCTTCTGCAGGAGTCTGGGTGCCCCTTCAGCAGATCACGCACATGAGTCGACGCCCCTCATGTTCACTCAGACGAAGGCCCCTCACACACACACCGAACCCTTCACCACACACAAGGAGCGAGGGGACAATGTGATGAAGATGGAGGAGGGGAGTGAGGAGAGGGGGAGAGTTGTAAATGATGTAAATGATGAAGGGACTGTAAATGATGGGAGGGAAGGAAGTGGTTGGGGGGAAGGAAGTGGTGGTGGGGAAGGAAGTGGTGGTGGGGAAGGAAGTGGTGGTGGGGAAGGAAGTGGTGGTGGGGAAGGAAGTGAGGAGAGGGGGAGAGATGTAGAAGGAAAGGAAGGGACTGTAAATGGTGATGGGGAAGGAAGTGGTGGTGGGGAAGGAACTGGGGAGGGTGGAGGTGTTGGGGCGAGTGGTGTGGGTGGTGGGGGTGAACACGAGAAAGAGACACTGAATATTAAGACAAGAGACGTGCTAGGTCCCTCAAATACCACTTCCACCAACACCAATAACACCACTATCAACACTAACACCAACAACACCAACAACACCAACAACAACACTTCCAACAACACCACCACCAACACCAGCACCACCACCACCACCAACAACAACAACAACAACAGCAGAAATAGAAGGCTGAATGAAGAGGACCCCGAAGTTCACAATGTAGTAGCAGGAGTCTCTGAAGTAGTACACGTAGAAGAGGACTTATTGACACATATGAAAGAAACGCATCTGTGACACCTTCCTCCTCCTCATAACTCATGGACATATCGGAAGAGGGGACTATAGCTTTGTGTGTGTGTGTGTGTGTGTGTGTGTGTGTGTTTGTGTGTGTGTTTGTGTGTGTGTGTGTGTGTGTGTGTGTGTGTGTGTGTGTGTGTGTGTGTGTGTGTGTGTGTGTGTGTTATCTTGAAAAACACTCCCTTGTATTGCTTATTAAGGGGGGACTTTGAATAACTTTGTGAAGGACATCGTATTGTAAAGGTTATCTCATTTCCGTGATAAAGGCCTAGCACACACACACACACACACACACACACACACACACTTATCAGCTCGAACTACATACACCTTAAAATTAGTAGGGTATACAAGACATCACCTTCCTCGTATTATGAATGTGTGTTCGTTCTTGTTCAAACCAAAGTCAACAATTAGAACTGAATAATAAACTTTGTAATTACAGTATATTGTAAGTTTATGTATGTCTCTCTCTCTCTCTCTCTCTCTCTCTCTCTCTCTCTCTCTCTCTCTCTCTTCCTTTCGCACGACGACAAACATGAAACAGGGAGTGAGAGTTCCTTTATCGCACTGCTGATAAGACAAGGAACCAACTCACTTATACAGCAAGACATTGTTGCCAATTAAGTTATTTTTCTACAATCAATGCTGTGAATTATTGTTGTTGTTGTTGTCAGGGAGTAATTTGAAACATATGGCAGTGTTACAAGTTTTTACAATCATTTCTATTCACGAAAACTATCATTCTGCAGTCACATTTACCCTATATCGTACTTATAAAATAGAGGAAATATGAACTATCGAGGTATATAATGTATAGACGCCGCTAACTTTGCATTTGTATAGGGGAACACGTCATGGTTATTCGTCATTCAGTCAATCAGTCAGTCAGTCAGTCAGCGTTGTTGGGCGAGTGCTTCTCTCTCGTCGAGCCCTTCCTTCTCACTTTCTCCTCTGGATCCTATAGAAAGCATCACGGGATCGAATACATCTGCTCATACTATTTCTTCGTTTTGGATTTAGACCTGATATACACCAAGTGGAAACAAGACATCTTCATAGATTTAGACCTGATATACACCAAGTGGGAACAAGACATCTTCCTGGATTTAGACCTCTGATATACACCAAGTGGGAACAAGACATCTTCCTGGATTTAGACCTCTAATATACACCAAGTGGGAACAAGACATTTTCCTGGAGTCGTAAATTGTGTCGTCAAGTGGTTAACATTCATGTGCTTTACAACCTCAGGACTCGTACGTTGTATCCCTTCAAGTAGATGCTCGAGTATATTGTGTATCAGCTTGTGATTATATAATATGACTTCCTCGTACACTACATTTCTTCAAGATGGCATCGAAAAGAAGAATAACAGTGTGAAAAAAATGATGCAAATCCATAACTAGAACAATGAAAATGTAATGATTGGTTCAGTGGTGGTTCACAGTGAGTTCAAAGGGTCATTATTGATCTTATAATAATTGTATTTAATAGTAAAGCATAATTACACACCGATGTCATGATTCCATGGGTTATATTAGTGACGTTATTTAAATTGATGGTGGTGGTGACATCTAGTGGAGAAAATATCACGAATTATGATAAACATTACAACAATGGATCTACTAAACCAAGTGTGGATAACGTGGATTATACTGAACCCTCCCACGTTCCCAATGGTGCCCCTCATAAAGATTACACTAATTCAGATAACTCAACTCTATACAAAGTAGGAAATAGTGAGATTGAACACATCAACAGTGATATCCTTAGGAAGTGTCGATGTGGTGGTGGACAGGCCTGGGATGGATCGTCTTGCTTGGACAGACTAACTAGGGTTGCCGTATACGACTCAGAATTGAATAAAATCATCATTGTTGACAGTGATCACTTTAATGAGGTGATGGTTGGGGAGCCTCAGTGTCCCTCTCAACACCTGCTTGTCACCCTCGATTCCAGTCGTAATTTAGACCACCAGTTCTCTCTGCTTCCTTCTGGTCACTTGTACTGGTACCAACGTGAGTTTGACTTGTATTGTATAGATCATGTACAACCTAGTAGTGATGATATTGGTAATGATGAGATGTGGTGGGAAGCTCATGTGTGTTTGTCACCACCATCATTGCCTCGGTGTTGTCCCTCTGGTGTTGCTCTGACAGACAACCTTTGGTGTGGTGGTAACAACAGCCAACATGTGTTGACTCCTCCCATCATTGTGGAAGGTTTGGTTGTCACTTGGCCTGGAGAAACACACACACAACCTCACCAACACAATTGTTCATACACAACTTTAAGTCTTAGTTCCTCTGAGGCTTACCTCAAGTATTCACCAGACACTGTGTCATTAGTGTGGTCACCAACTTTGTCCCAGTGGAAGGAACAAGACACACACTTTTGTGTGGGAGTTCAGGAGGACACTGGACACTACTTGGTCCGGGTGTGTCAAGAGAATCTCTTGGACGGCCATCTGCGACAGTGTAATCAGAGTACTTGTGTTCGTAAATGTTGTCCTGAACACGAGATAATGCATGTCTCAAAGTGTGGAGCTGCTGAAGGTGTTGAAATATGGACTCCCTTATTTTATGATGTACAAGATAAGTCGTCTGTTGCACTAGCTCCTGTTGACATGACCATCATAACAGGATTTCCTCTCTGTCAAGATTTCTTTAAACTCGAACCTCATATCTATAACGGAGATAATTTTTTGCTATTGAATAATGGAGATCTATACGTCAGCAGTTTCCAAGAGTCCTATCCACCTACACACTACTGCATCGACAACTTCTATGACGACAACGATAACACTGTTTACACTCAAGCCCTGGCCTGCTTCCAAGAGCATGTAGCCGAGATAGCGTGCGGGGCCACCAAGAAGTACGTGTATCCTCTTCTTTTGCTTGTGTCTTCTGGGTTCCTGGGTGCCACACTCATCATATACGCCAGTGTGTCAGACCTACGCAACAAACTCAATGGCAAGTGTCTCATCTCCCAAGTCTCGGCGCTGCTGGTGGGCTACATATCCTTGTCTGTGGCCTCCCTCGCTACAGACCACATGCCCCCGCTACTCTGTAAGATCACAGGTCAGTACACAAACACCAAAGAGAAACCCGAGAGAAACAGAGGTTGGTCACTTTCACTGTTTTAATACCAGTGCTTTTCACCCTATCACTCATGTTACTCTAATAATAATAAATAATAAATAATAAATAATAAATAAATAATAAATAATAAATAATAAATAATAAATAATAATAATAATAATAACAACACCCTTTTTACAGCATCAATCATCCACCTGGCTATCCTTTCTGGCTTCTTCTGGCTCAACGTCATGTGTTTTGATATTTGGAGAACACTCAGGTAAGACGAGATATAATACAGTCAGGGGTCCACAAAACACACCACTCTCAGTTGTTATATATTGTTTTTGTATAATGTTATAATAAACACACACGCACACACACACACACACTTAACATTATACATAGCTCCAAACTCAGATTTTGTATAATATTTGGTCTGAAGAAGATGATGATGAGGATGATGATGAAGATAACGAGGATGATGTTTACTCTATTATCCATCTATGACAACGGTGATGACTTGTTTTATATTATTATGTTCAGGAAGATGCGTACAGTGTCTGGCAGCCCTGAGTGGATTCGTCGTAGGTTCGTGTGGTACTCTGTGTACTCGTGGGGTTGTCCCCTCCTCATCACCATCGTGGCCGTCATCATAGAGCAGCTGCCGGACTCATACAACCTCATCAAGCCGGACTTTGGCACAGACTTCTGCTGGTTTCAAAGTAGGACCTTAACTTGGATTTCAGTTTTAAAGTTTTAGTTTTTTTTTCAGTTTTAGCTTTATTTTTCCAGTTTTGCCTTCATTATTATAGTTTATAAACTCCTTATTTTCACCTTTAGTTTGTTGAAAATGTTGCAGTCTCATCTTCTGTACTTTTGCGTTTGTACCATCTACTTTTCACGATAACTTAACCCAAGATGAATTACATATACTCTTTAAGATTTGCTCTGAATATTCAATCATTCAACCAAGAGAAGACTGACCAATATTTGCCCCCATACAGGTAAACGTTCCCTGTGGGTGTACCTGTACGTGTATATCCTGGCACTGGTACTTGCCAATGTTGTTTTCTTCATCCTGGTGACGATCATCCTTTGTCGCTCGCAGAACAACCCCAACCTCAAACGGAGCCGTGAGGTCAACAGGGAAAGGCGAGTCCAACAGTACTTCAAGGGTTATAGTTTGAAACCTGTCTGTCTGTTTGTCTGTCTGTCTGTTAATATTCCAAGTATCATGTAAATAGTGTATGACATAATGGCCCTTTTTTTTTTTTTTTTTTTTTTTGGTAACTGTGTTTGTTGTGTCTGCAGACTGTGGCTATGTGGAAAGCTGTTCCTGGTGATGGGCATAACGTGGCTGGCGGAGGTTATCTCATGGCAGGATGGAAACTGTAGGGCCTGGTTAGTACCCTCATCCACTTGTTATTTCCTCGCGTCAGTTGAACTCTGGCTTGATTCTTGAAACTCGAATATACGAACAATAATATGCACTCACTACTACGGTGTATTGAATCTAATGTTGTGTAATGAAACAAATTGGCTCTGTATACATGGAGGGCCAATGATTTCTCCAAAATAACTTATAAAACAGATCTCCCACTCGTATACTGGAGTGATCCGTTTCCTGGCCTATAATTTGAAGGTATCTAGCCTTCCAATTACCCCCCCCCCCAAAAAAAAAAAAAAAAAAAAAAAAAAATTATGTATTATCCTAAAAAGTATATAATTTCTCTTGGCCCAAGGATGGTGACAGACGTGATCAATGCTCTTCAAGGCCTCAGTATCTTCATTGTCTTCGTGTGTAGCAGATCCACTCTACGGAAGGTAAGAATAGGTTTTCTCCTTGTCCCTTGGTGGTGCATTTTGGAGTCTACATAACCCTCTATACTTATTATACTACAACAACAAAACAGATCCCCTTATTCCCCTACTCGTACACTGGGGTAGTCTGTTGGTAAGAATAAAAACACACATAAGATCCGAAGAGTACGATAGTCTGTTTTCCGACAAAGTTTGGAAGAATCAGCTCATGACCCCATCCACTTTCACCAAAACAAATGATCCTCTTTAATGGTGTTATTAATGTGTGTCCAGGTGAGGGAGGTGTGGTCATTGAGGTGTTGCAGGAAGGCAGATAGACAAGGCAACCTCTCCCCATCCACTACTTTCACCTATACAGCCTCCTCCTCTTCGTCTAGGGACTCTCGCCTCTCCTACACAAAGGACTCGTCGATATTAAAAAGGTATTTATTTCATTTTCCATATTCCTTAATTAAACATTAATTATTTCGTTTTCGATGTGTGTAGCCATTTTCAGATTCCACAAAGGGACAGAACAGATGAAACTACAGTAAAACACAACTATATAAACCACCCATTGATTGATATTAGACGCCGCAACAGCGAGGACATACGGCGTCCGGGGATGAAGGTAATTAATTGAGAGGCATAAACTACTGACAGTTGTTTTTCTCTACAGACAATCGGCCACCTCAACACGGGACTCGGTGGTACTACAACCCCTGAAGGAAGCAGACGAACACGTACACAACAACATACACAACAACATACACCGGGGTCCTAACTCAGAGGAGAGAACCCATAGTAGGAACAGGGAAGGGAAACACTCTGCTAACGAGGGTACAGCCTTCATGTAATTTCTCTAAAGATGGTGTTCATTGAGGTCTTACAGTAGTGGCTGAAGGAGGGTGCGGGAGTAGGCTACATTTTTTTTTTTTTTTTTTTTGGGGGGGGGCGGTTTAAGTGGGTGCGGGAATAGGGGATAGGCTTTCTACCCACCCCAAGCCTGTTCCCCTATTCCCGCACCCCCCCCCCCCCCATTCCACCCTCAAGCCTGTCCCCTACTCCCACACCCTCTTAATAAATATGCACGCTAAAAGTATCCAAGCTTTGATAAATATAATTATGTATTAATAATAACTGTTTTGTTTTAATGTAGGGATGGATTTATTTCATTTGTGTTACTAATGCCCTGTAAATAAATACAAAATAATACCTATAGTAGTAATGTAGTAATAGTAGAAGTATTATATAGAAGTAATAGTAGAAGTATTATATAGAAGTAATAGTAGAAGTATGTTTTTTTTTTTTTTTTTTTTTTTTTTTTTTATATATGTAGCTAAACGTCGTGAATAAAGGCTCCTCTTTATACGCTGTTGTTCCTTATCCAATTCACAGATAATCCTGTTGTTGTTGATGTTCTCTTGTTGTTGATAGTGGCCAGACTGATGCTGATAGATTACTGTACCATGAAGGAAGCTTGATTCTCACCACAATAAAATAAATGAATAAAACGAATATATAAATGAAATGAGTAAATAAATGTATGAGTTAATAGATAAATATATTAATAAATAAATACACACACACACACACACACACACACACACACATCGTAATTTGTTAAAGCATTTTTTTTTATTATGGTTACCATCAAAAATAAGAATAAAAACAATAAAATAAATGAATAAAACGAATATATAAATGAAATGAGTAAATAAATGTATAAGTTAATAAATAAATATATTAATAAATAAATACACACACACACACACACACACACACACACACACACACACACATCGTAATTTGTTAAAGCATTTTTTTTATTATGGTTACCATCAAGAATAAGAATAAAAACAATAAAATAAATGAATAAAAACAATAAAATAAATAAATAAAAAGAATATATAAATGAAATGAGTAAATAAATGTACAAGTTAATAAATAAATATATTAATAAATAAATACACACACACACACACTGTAATTTGTTAAAGCATATTTTTTTTTTTATTATGGTTACCAACAAGAATCTGGCTTGACTTATCGCGTCCCTCAGTTTCTCATTTATCAAGTTTGTGGTGGTAAGATGAACGAGGTGAGCAACACGTGGTAGAGTCAACAGTGAGGGGAAGGGGAATGGGATCTCCAGTGTTTTCTTATATAACAAAAGCAGAGAAGTTATTTGGTTATGATGTCCTCACTGTACACCACAATACACACACACATACACACACACTACACACTCCTGCCTGCCTCTATCAACACCATCCATCCACACTGTACACCACAATAAACACACATACACACACACACACCAACACCACCATCCACACAACACACACACAACACACACACACTCCTGCCTCTACCAACACCACCATTCACACAGTACACCACACAACACAACACACACACACTCCTGCCTCTATCAACAACATCATTATTATCCCTATCATTATCACCAGCACCATCGATATCACCACCATCAACAACATCACCACCATCAACAACATCACCACCATCACCACAAAAGTATCTCTTCCACCATCACCACTATCATCATCACCATCACCATCACCATCACCACCATCACCACCACAACCACTACCACCATTTTGACTCAACCCGTGCATGGACAGGCCAGACTGATGTGAAAATATCCGTCTTAATAAGGAGCAGCAGGGCGAAGACAGTAAGGAAGAGGCAGGAATTTATATTATAGCCATGCAGGCCTCGTGGGTCGTGGCAGTGACTGGCGGCGAACCAACGATAATGACCCACTCCTGACATTCCCTTTTCCCGTGTATATTTGCAGACGCGGCTCCAAAGAAAACAAGGTGGCGACGTGCGTGGTGCGGCCGGGAACCTGCCACCGACTGCGACGTGTGTAGCTGATAGGGTCAACATTCACATCAGCAGCACCCCCAAAAAATATATATTGTCTCTCGCTTTTACCTTCTGCATCCTAAAAAAAAAAAAAAAAAAAAAAAAAAAAAAAAAAAAAAAAAAAAAAAAAAAAAAAAAAGAGTGTATTCAAGGTTAATTTGCAAAAAAAAAAAAAAAATGTAGTCAAGGTTAATTTGCGATCACTGACTGACCCTACCACCAAAATATTCCCCTTAGTAAACTTGTGTGTCTTAAAATATCAAACATAATCATTATTTTTTTAATTAGTTACAGCACAAGAAAATTATCACATTAAATTATTGCATCCCCAGGAAAAAAAATTACGTATAACTTAATTTTTGCATTCACTGTATGTACCTTAAAATTAGAACTAAAAAGTGTTGCATTTACAAGAGCGGCGCCCAGATACTTACATACATTTAATTAAGGGGGGATTCTTTTGTTGGTCAATTGGAGAGAAACTGATTCCTTCTAAAACTGCCAGAAAACAGATGACCTCAATGGCACAAAGAGTTGATCTGTTTCGTGGCATTGTTTGGAGGATTCACACACACACACACACACAGACACACACACACACAGACACACACACACACAGACACACACACACACAGACACACATACATACAGACACACACACAAACACACACACACCTTCCAATTCCCGCACCCCACAACCCTCCCCCCCAAGCCTGTCCCCAACTCCCGCACCCCCTTAATTAATGATGTATATAAGTGGTGTGTGATGGGGGGGTGATGGGGGGGTGATGGGGGGGGGGGTGAATTTACTACTGCCCTCCAGAGATGAGAAGAGAGGCAGTAAACAACACCAGGCTGACACCTCCCCAATATGTGTGTGTGTGTGTGTGTTGTCACGGCTTCATACACCACAACAAAGCCTTAATCCAGTGTGTGTGTGTGTGTGTGTGTGTGTGTGTGTGTGTGTGTGTGTGTGTGTGTGTGTGTGTCGTTTATTACCGGTATCTGTGTGTCCGTCTATCTCTCCTCGGTATAGTACACACACACACTCTCTCTCTCTCTCTCTCTCTCTCTCTCTCTCTCTCTCTCTCTCTCTCTCTCTCTCTCTCTCTCTCTCTCTGATGCCTCCTGAATATGCATGTACACCCCCAAACCCTACCCATGTACTTTATAGCACAGTACTGTACGTCAGCAGGTATAGTACAGTACTCGTAAATTCTCTCTCACACCCTATGCAAATCAACGGCGTTTCAGAGCCTTTAGCGGGTAATATATATTTATATTAATATTAATAATAACAACAATAACAATGATAATAACTATAACAATAATAATAGTGATAATAATAATAGTGATAATAATAATAATAATAATAATGATAATAGTAATAATAATAATAATAATAATAATATCAAATATCAATAACAATAATAATATCAATAATAATAACAATAGCAATAATAATAATAATAATCAAGAAATAATAAAGGTAATGAAAATAATAACAACAAAGCAGGAATCAACCAGAAAGCCAAACCAAGCAAAGCAAGCCAAACCAAGCAAAGCAAAGCAAGCAAAGCAAAGCAAAGTCAAGCAAAGCAAGCAAGCCAGCCAGAAACTTTTAACACCTAACAAGACTTTCGCTAAGGCAATTCCCCGGGTATAGCCCAATTTTGACCCCTCCTAATTTAGTGACCCGTATTTAAAGGGAGTTGTGGGCGATTATGTAGCATCCGTCACTGTCAGAGGTGTGGTTTATATCAGGTAATGAAGGGATGAGGGATATATTGAGGTGGAGGGATGATGGGAGATGAGAGGAAGAGGAGGATGACTGAGGGATGCTGGGAGATGAGGGAGATGAGAGGAAAGAGAGATGATGAGGATGAGAGGAAGAGAAGGATGCTGGGAGATGAGAGGAAGAGAAGGATGCTGGGAGATGAGGGAAAGAGATGCGAGGAAAAGAAGGATGCTGGGAGATGAGGAAAAGAGAGATGAGAGGAAGAGAAGAATGCTTAAGCGAGAGATAGGAGAAGGGGTTGATGAAGATATTAATAATAATTTGATAGTGGCCTGTTATCTGGAATAGTGATCGTGTATGGGAATTGGAGACTTTTGATTCCTCCTCATTATGCCACACAACACGCTTCTTCCATATAGGTGTGTGTGTGTGTGTGTGTTTCGTGGCAGTATTTGAAGGACTCTGTTACATCCAATTTTCTGACTACATCACAGGGTTCTCAATTAAAGAGAAATATCAATAAAATTTAATGCATTTTATAATTTATATACAAACTTTATAGGTTTAATTAATATATTTGACTGACTGTATTTAATTGTTTTTCTCTCCGTCTGTATGTATGTGTTGTTTCCGTCTGTCTGCTATTCAAAACGCCTTTTCGTATTAAATACACACACACACACAAGTAAGGACATAGACACACACACTCAAATAAGCACATATACACAAGTAAAGACAGACACAATAACACACACAGAACACCCAAGTAAAGACATAGGCACACACTCAAACACACACACACACAGACATAAACACACACAGACACACACAATCCCCCCCCCCCTCCTCCTCCTCCTCCAGTGTCTGTTTGTAATTATGATATCGTGAAGCTGTGTGTGTGAGGTGTGTCGTGGTCAAGGTGGGACTGGCATGGGGCGGGAATGGGGCGGGGATTATGAAGGAAACGATGCCAAATGTCTCAGTTTTTCTACGGGTCGTGGTTGTAAATTTGTATGTTTTTTTTTTTTTTTTTTTTTTTTTAACGTGTCGTTGTTGTTGTACATAGATTTCGCGGTTTGAAAGACTACATGCATGATATATAGAAAGTGTTTTAGAGACGACAGAGAGAGCGAGAGAGCGAGAGAGCGAGAGAGAGAGAAAGGAGTGGTGGGATTACAAACAATGAGAGAGAGGGAGTTATCTAGTGGAAGGAGCTACTAGGGGAGGGAGAGGAGGGAAGGACTGAAGGGATAGGTAGGTGGGCACAAAGTATCAGGTTACAGTGGGTCGCCTTGCTAATACCTGATGGCGAAGCAGAAGCACCACCAACAGAAGAAGGGAAAGGAGGAGGGAGAGGAGGTTGAGGGGGTTGAGGAGGGTGAGGAAGGAGAGGGGGTTAAAGGGGTTAAGGAGGAGGGGGTTGAGGAGGAGGAGGGGGTTGAGGAGGAGGAGGGGGTGGTAGAGGAGAAAGGAGAGGAGGGAGAGTGCTAGCAGTGTGATAAATGTATAGGTACTGTGTGGGACGGGGACGCGATAACAACACACAACACTACACCATACTTTGTGCTGCTCCCTCCCTCCCTCACCCACCCCCCCTCTCTCTCTCTCTCATTCACTTTCCCCCCTCCCCCATCCCTCTCTCTCACTCTCACCCCTCCCCCATTACTCTCTCTCTCTCTCCACCCCGCCCCAAGCTGTCGATACAAGCACTTGATACACCTCTGAAGAATTAGCCGACACACACCTCTCGCTAATTCATCGTGTTGTTGGGTAAATCTAATTAAAGAGTTCTGTTTCTTCTATCACAAGGCTGGCTGGGTAGGCGAACAAATTGGATGTCAACAATTGCAGCAGCAGGGAAAGAAGAAAAGGGAGGAAAGGATGGAGGGAGAAAGGAAGGATGAGAGAGAGAAAGGAAGGGAGGATGAATGGGAGGGAAGGAGGGAAAATAAAGGGAGGATATGAGAGGAAAGGAAGGGAGAAAGGGAGGATGGAATGGAGAATAAAAGGGGAAATAAAAGGGAGAATGGGAGGGAGAATGGAAGGGATAATGGGAGGGAGAATGGAAGGGAGAAATGGAGAAAAAAAGAGAGGAAGGGAGACAAATAACATGGAGGAAGGTATGGTGCAACTTAAAACCACTAAATAGAATGTATGTCAAAGGTTTTATCTATCTATCATAACGTATTAATTAGAAGAGAATCAACGTTTCATCTCTTGTATGAAATCTAATAAGAAAAACACTATATAAATACAACTATCTATTTACGATTTCTTTACATCTCCAGAGCTGATTCATCCTCAAAGACAGACAGTCCCAGTGACCTAAATTTACACACTTCCATCTCTGGTACACACACACATGCAGACACTCATACACACACAGGAACACACAAACACACACACTCACACAGGGACACACACACACTTTCATCTCTGTTACATACACACATGCACACACACTTACACACACACATGCCAACATACACACACTACCACACAGAGACACACACACAGGGACACACACACACACAGCTACCCGCTCATTAATTACCGCCGGGGAAACCGTCACCTCAATAAATACACGAACAGAAAAGGTAAGATTTTTGTGTGAAATATCACTCCTGGGGTCTCAACTCTCTCTGTACACACACACACACACACACACACACACACATTCAGAGTCCGACAGAGAAAGGTCACAACCTCGATATCTGTTGGTGAATTGTGGGCTTCTGTTTCCTCCAAACTATGTCAGGAAACACGTTATGTATCAGTATAGTTTTTCCCCATGGACAAGAAAAATCGTCTGTCTATCGTCCAAGTTTAATCGTCTGGCCATCATCCCTTAAAAAAATAGTCTAGTAATCGTCCAAGAAAAATTTGTCTGAATGTCGTGAACGTGTCCAGTGGTTTATTTACGAGAAGATTATTTTGTTGGTTAATTTGAAGGTCCCTGATTCCTCCAAACTATACCAGGAAACAGATGCCCTCAATGGTACTAATAAAGGATTATGTTGTGTCGTGTCATATAATCAAAGTGTGGAGGAATCACAGACAAACTTTCCAATTCACCAACACGAAAATCCCTCACTAAGGATGTTCTCATGCAGATGTTTATGAATAGGGTAGAGTGAGTGACTGACAGCCGTGTTTGTGGGACTCAAATAAAAGGGTGTTTCTTGTGGTGAGTCTGGCGTTGTTAGCTACACCCCAATGTCAGTTTCACGATGTTGGTCTGAGGTTGCGACTCACTCTGGTACATAGACAGTGTGTGAAGGTAGTGGTAGTGTCGGAAGGAAGGGAAAGAGATATAGGTAGAAGGGTACCACTACTACTACTACTACTACTACTACTATTTCTACTATTATTACTAGGGGAAGGAGAGGTAAGCAAGGTAAAAAGGAACCCCCACTACCACAACTACCACCACCACTACCAATACAACCTCTTCCCTTCACTTGCAGCTGTGGTGGGCATAAACACAGTTGGGAGTGGATGTTTACAGTGTGTGTGTGTGTGTGTATGAATGTGTGTATGTATGAATGTGTGTATGAGTGTGTGTGTGTGTGTTATGGTGCGCCAGGCCACAGAGGTATACCACTGTAGTGTCCCGATCAACAGATACCAACACAACAAGCTTTATGGCAGCAAATCCTGTGTTTAATCAAAATAAAAAGTGCTATATATTTTTTTATCATTTTAATATATGGGGCGTATCTTGACCATAAAGCCTTGTACCACTACATCAAAATCACCAGAGACGTATGGGTTAATTTGGGGGGGGATTTCAAAGTCTCCCATTGTACAGGGAGGCGTACTGTATATATATATTTTTTATTTTTTCTAAGGGGGCCTGAATGAAAGTACATATAGCTGGTTTATTTCAAAGTCTCTTATTGTACGAGGAGGCATGTCATTTTTTTTTTATAGCTGACTGGATCTGGGATTTCTTCCTTAATTAAATAAGTAGGTAGCCAATCTGGAGCAACCGATTCCTCCAAACTATTCCAAGCAACAACAGATCACCATTATTTTTTGCTAGTTTGAAGGCTTCTGATTCCACCTGACCATGCCACGAAAAAATCTCCTTCCTGCACTCCCCCCCAAAAAACCAAGCCTGTCCCCCTATTCCCACCCCCCCAAAAAAAACCAAGCCTGTCCCCCTATTCCTACACCCCCCCCAAAAAAACCAAGCCTGTCCCCCTATTCCTACACCCCCTTAAAAGAGCTGTTCCCCACACTGTGATAGAGTTGGGTGTAGTGGCCTTGACGAGTGTGTTACCTGTTCCCCCACACACTCCTCTTAACTCAGAGATCAGAGATAAGCTCAAGGGATTACACGGCCCACTACTCCACACAGGCACAGGAAGGAAGGGAGGGAAGGAAGGTGGGAGGAGGAGGTGGAGGAGGAGGTGGAGGAGGAGGAGGAGGAGGAGGAGGAGGAGGAGGAGGAGGAGAAGGGCACAGGAAGGAAGGGCAGGAGGGAGAGGAGTTATGTTGGGAGGAGGGAGGAAGGAAGAAGGAAAGAAGAATAAGGCACAGGAAGGAAGGGAGGGAAGGTGGGAGGAGGAGAAGTTATGTTGGGAGGAAGAAGGTAGGAAAGAAAAAAAAGAAGGGAGATATGATGGTGAAGGAGGGAGGGAAGAAGTTATGTTGGGAGGAGGGAGGAGGGAGGGAGGAATGAAAGTAGAAAAAGAAGGAGGGAGGGAGTTATGATGGGAGAAGGAAGTTGAGAAGTAGTTATACTGAGAGGGAAGGAAGGAAAGAACAAAGGAGGAGGAGTAGGGAAGGAGGAAAATACTGGTGGTGGTGAAAGAGAGACAGACGGAGGGAGGAAAGAAGAATTAAAGGAAGGAGGAAGGTTGAGAGAAATGATATATGTATGTATGTATGTAGCCTATGTTTGTAAGTATGTAGTGAGACAAAAAAGGTAAGGATAGTTGATTGATTGATTGATTGATTGATTGATTGATTGATTGATTGATTGATTGCTAAAGATGATAATGATGATGATATAATAATGATAATGATGAGGATGAGGATAATGATGACGACGATGATAATAATAATGATGATGATAATGATGATAATAATAATGATGATAATGATGAAGATAATAAGGATGATGATTATGATAATGTGTGCGTGCAATACATTCATGTTTCACTTCCGTATATCACAAGGCAACACCAATCAAGCCACCCATCACTCCTGTCCTCACATTTCCATACAATTTCCTGTATTCAGATGAGGGGAAGTGGATCGCATCTCGCCCCATTACTTTTCAAGGGGTCAGATGGTTATCGGAGGAACCTGGAGGACACTGGTTCATTCAAAGTGGGCCACGACATTGACTGCCTTAAGCTGGGGTAGTGTGTTTCATGGCACACCTTGGAGGAATCACTTGCCTCCTCTCTGCCGCTGATATATTTCTGTTTAATGTGATGATTTATGACATAATTGGTCTTGAAAATCTTTGGGCCTTGATTTTGTGGCTTCAGATGCAGCTGCCTAGGATGGACTGTTCCACGAGGCAGGCAGGCAGGCAGGCAGGCAGGCAGGCAGGCAGGCAGGTAGGCAGGCAGGCAGGCAGGCAGGCAGACAGACAGACAGACAGACAGACAGACAGACAGACAATGAGTTACCATCGCTAACACACACACTATAATAATCACTCTCTCTCTCTCTCTCTCTCTCTCTCTCTCTCTCTCTCTCTCTCTCTCTCTCTCTCTCTCTCTCTCTCTCTCTCTCTCTCTCTCTCTCTCTCTCTCTCTCTCTCTCTCTTCTCTCTCTCTCTCTCTCTCTTTCAGTAACAGAGCATTTGATAGGGTGATGCGATAACAGATAATAGCAAGATAAGCGTTATCAATTGAGGACATAGTTGGTGGGACGGCCGCCAGGGGTTCAAATTGATTCCTTACTGATTAAAGGCTGAACATGAGTGTGTCCAGAAAAATATAGATTAGATAATATTGATAGATTGAGTGGCATATAAAATGACAGTCAGATAGGTAACACAAGATAGATAATAGATTGATTAATAGATAGATATACTGATAAGCAGAACTACACACACACACACACACATACACACAGACACACAGACACACAGACACACAGACACACAGACACACAGACACACTTTTTGTTGATATTTATGACGACGTTCATTTGGGGTCATTAACTCATTGCCTTAATTACCTCATTTAAGCAAGTAATTAACCTCTGACCACTGACACGTCTGGTTGGCACGAACAGATAATGAGAGGGGGGAGAGGGGGAAGGAGAGGGGGAAGGAGAGGGAAGGGGGGAGAGGGAAGGGGGGAGAAGGAAGGGGAAAGGGGGAAGGAGAGGAAAAAGGAGAGGGAAGGGGAGGGAAATTGAGAGGGAAGGGGAGGAAATTGAGAGGGACGGGGAGGGAAATTGAGAGGGAAATAGAGAGGTAAATGGAGAGGGAAGGAGAGAGAGGGAAGGAGAGAGGGAAGGAGAGAGGGAAAGGGAGAGGGAAAGGGAGAGGAAAAAGGAGAGGAAAAAGGAGAAGAAAAAGGAGAGGAAAAAGGAGAGGAAAAAGGAGAGGAAAAGGGAGAGGAAAAGGGAGAGGAAAAGGGAGAGGAAAAGGGAGAGGAAAAAGGGGAGGAAAAAGGGGAGGAAAAAGGGGAGGAAAAAGGGGAGGAAAAAAGGGGAGGAAAAAGGGGAGGAAAAAGTGGGAGGAAAAAGGGGGAGGAGGGTATAAAGTGAGAGAGGAGGTAGGGAAAATAGGGAGGATATATGATAAGAAATGGGTGAAGAGGAAAGGGTGAGGGGAGGAAGGGAGATAAAGGGAGGATATAAGGGAGAGGGGAAAAAGGGGGAATGGTAAAGAGTGAGAAAGGGAAAAGTGAAGAAAAAGAAGAAGAAGATATAGGGTAAAGAGAGAAAAAAAAAAGGAAAATAAAAAAACCTGACAGAGAATAATAGGTGTACAGATCTTCCTTCCTCTTCCTCTCACTCTCTCCCCCTCCCCTCCCCCACTCTCTCTCTCTCCCTCTCCCTCCCTCCTCCTCCCCTCTCTGTCACACCGCCCGCCAAGCACCCACACTACCGCCACACACACACCCCAAATCCAGACGTGACTCCCCCTAGGGGTTTCACTCAATTGTAATGCCAACTCACTCACTCACCTCAATTGTAATGCCAACTCACTTACTCTCTCTCTCTCTCCTCTCACTCTCTCTCTCTCACTCTCACACTCTCTCTCTCTCTCTCTCTTCTCTCTCTCTCTCGTCTCTCTCTCTCTCTCTCTCTCTCTCTCTCTCTCTTTCTCTCTCATACACACACACACTCTCTCTCTCTCTCTCTCACCATACACACACACATTTCCAATATCTCTCTGGGGTTGCTGGAGGGGGTCAAATTCTCAAAGGGTGTCGTGTGTTGCTGTGTGTGTGTGCTTTTGGAGTTCACGTAGTCCTCCAACCCACTCAACAAAACAGAGATCCCATCCCCTTTACTACTCGTATGGCTGAGAAAATTATCTGTTTAGTGACATAGTCTGGAGGAATAATCAAACCCTCAAATTCGGTCAAACTATAATTATAATCAATCTTAATTAAGGGGGTGTGGGAATAGGGGGACAGGCTTGGGGGGGGAATTTAGGGAGGTGCGTGAGTAGGGGGACAGGCTTGGGGGTTTTGAGGGGTCAGTGGGGGTGCGGGAATAGAGGGGGCAGGCTTTCTATCCATCCCAAGCCTGTCCCCCTATTCCCGCACCCCCCCCAAACCCCCCCAAAGCATGTCCCCCTATTCCCGCACCCCCCCCAACCCCCCCCCAAGCCTGTCCACCTATTCCCGCACCCCCTCCATTAATTAAAGTGTGGTGGTGTTGGCGTCGTCCGGCATTGTCAAGATATCTAATTTAGCCACGGTGACCGATCTCAAGTTTCAACCGTACTGGACGTATCTGAGGCGTGACGTAATACTTAGCACGAGTACTGCACACACACACACACACACACACACACACACACACACACACACACACACACACCACACACACACACACACACACACACACACACACACACACACACACACACACACACACAACACACACACACACACACACACAGAGTCAGGGGTGTGGGTAGTGAGGGTTGAAGGGGGGGTGAGCTGGTGAGGGAGCCACGTAAATCCAAAAAGAAATTTTGACAAGACATGCCACTCTAAGGCCATGTATGTATGTATGTACAGTTGGCTCCACGTATATGAATGTTTCTAATATTTTAACTTGTGGATCGGGATTCGAATTTCTGACTGGCCCAACATTGGCAACGCGAGGGGAGAAACGCGCGAGTGGAGCCAACTGTATGTAGAGTTCCATATTCCACCACTACCACACTCCACCATTATCATAACAATTGTGCTCTGTAATTAACACCCTTATACTACCACCAACACCACCAACACAAAAATAAATAAAAAATAAATAATAGCCAGATAATTCAGAGGCAAGCAAGCAGAAGACAGGACCAACAAACTAAAATAAACAACCAAAGACAACAACAACAACAACAACAACAACAACAGGAACAAAATTAAAATAATACTATATCTTACATATAAAAAAAAATCACTAACACACATTCACAACTGAGAACAAGGCAGAGGAAGGTTGTGGGATTAGATTTATGAGTATGAAGAAGAGGATATAGGTAGGGATGGTACGTACAGTCAGGGAGTAAAGTCTCATCCACTCTCCCAATTATTATTATTATTATTATTATTATTTTTATTTTATTTTTTTATTTTTTTTTAACTAGGCCAAGAATGTAGCATCTCCCTCATTGAATGTCTCGTTTTTTATCGTTAACTAAACATAATGCAATAAAAGACAAAAAAAAATACACCAAAAACTGACATAGGTTGTACTACGAATTAATGTCTCCTACCGAACAGTACGTAAAGTAAAGCTGAGGAGGCCAAGTGTTTATAATTGTTTTTTTATTATTATTAACATTATTTTTTTACTCTAAGTTGGGGAGGCGAAATGTTTATATATATATATTTTTATTATTATTATTATTTTTACTATTTTTACTCTGTTAAGTTGAAGAGGCGAAGTGTATATTTTTTTTATCATTTATTTCTCTTTTTTATTTATTTATCTTATTTTATTTCTTACTCTGTTAAGTGTTTATATATTTTTTTATTAACTTTTTTTTTTTTTTTTTTTTTTTTTTTTTTTTTTTTTTTTTTTTTTTTTTCCCTGTTAGCCTTACGTGGCGACTGAGTAATAGGAGGTTGATAAGTGGTGGAACACGGGGAGAGACAGCGGCCGTGGTGTGATACCGTATAGTGTCCCTTGTTTACCTCACCAGTACACACAGACAGCGACAAGCAGGAGGGCCAAGCAGGGGGTTAAGTGGACCACGGGGGGAGCAGGGGGGGTATGGGAGAGAGGGGGCTGGTGGTGGGGTTTTTGGGGGGGTATGAGAGAGAAGGGGTTGGTGGGGGTGGGGGGTATAGGAAAGGGGAGAAGGGGGAAGGGGGGTGGGGGGTGGAGGATAGAGAGTATGGGGGTGGGGATGTAGAATTGGTATGGGGGTTTGGGACTGAGTTTGGGAATGGGGGCAGATCAGCAGACGAGGGTAACTTCATCATAAGACAGTGGTGATGGTGAGCAGATGAGGGCAGACCAGACGAGGGCAGACCAGACGAGGGTATAGCTTCATCATGAGACAGTGTAGTTATAGTTATAGTTGTTGTTGTTGTGGTGGTGGTGGTAGGGGCGTTGTATCCTTCCAGTGATATATACACCACATGCTCGTGAGGAAGTGTAACATCTTCATTACACCTTTATCTCGCCTGTAACCATTTACTTGCATTTTGAGCAGGTCAGAGAGGGAGGCTCAGCGGGAGGGCTTGACTTGGCTTGGCTTGGCTTGGCTTGGCTTCTGGTGGTGGTGGTGGACGGAAACAACAAGACTGCAGCTCAGGTCCTCATCCAACACTTTATTTCATTTTTATTGTTGTCGTTTTGCTGTCTGGAGTGTACAGTCGCGATGCATAGTCAGTGACCAGACTTACTTCCCCTTACAACTCTTACGTTCCCCAACTAACCCTTATGATAATATACAATACAGTGGGTCAGGCTTAAAACAAGAGGGGCGTAAAAACCACCCTCCCTGACTGGTTGATACGCCACCCGTGTTCGGACAAGTTCATATCTCTGACCTCAAAATTATGGCTCTGTCAGAACACGTTGAAGTTGTAGCCTGGAAATTATATTCTTCCTTAGGTTACACACACTCACACACACACACACACGCTTCCTTTCCTTCTCTCAAACAACACTTAATATTTTTATGTGTGTGTGTGTGTGTGTATGTGTGTGTGTGTGTGTTATTAGTGAGCTGGCTACTGGTTCCTGCCAACGATGCCACGAAACCAAAAGTGAATTATTATCTCTCGCTGTTTGTCAAAATATTCCATGGTTAGTTAATGTGTGTGTGTCTCAGTTAATGTGTGCGTGTGTGGATGTGTATGTCAGGTGAGTGTGTTTTAGTTAATGTATGTGTATGTATGTGTTAGTTAATGTGTGTGTGTGTGTGGCTGTGTATGTTAGGTGAGTGTGTTTTAGTTAATGTGTGTGTGTGTGTTTTAGTTAGTGTGTGTTTATGTTAGTTAATATGTGTGTGTGTGTTAGTTAATGTGTGTGTGTGTGTTTTAGTTAATGTGTGTGTGTGTTTTAGTTAATGTATGTGTATGTGTGTGTGTGTGTGAAGGTGGCGGGACCAGGGAAGTATAGGGTCAGCAGTGTAGTGTGGACCAGTATTACTCCAGGTCTGGTGCGGTAAACAGGTGCATCTCCAAACACACATATACGCACACACACACACACACACATACGCTCGCTCACTCTCACTCGCTCACACACCCTGGGATAGTCACTACTTCATATCGTCTAAGTAAGTAAGTAAATGCACCTCTCACACACACTCTCTCACACACACACACACACACTCTCACACACACTCTCTCTCACACACACACACACACTCTCTCACTCACACACACTCTCTCACTCACACACACTCTCTCTCACACACACACACACACACACACACACACACACACACACACACACACACACTCTCTCTCTCTCTCTCAATTATTCATACCAGCTCATTGATCACTACTTTACATGCATTAAAATTTCTTGGATTACTACTTCACCAACACATAAAATTCAAGTCTCCAAGTTATATACATCCAGCAGGTGACTAACTAATTTAAGAACCCTGTGATTGTGTATGAAAATTGGAGGCTTCTGATTCCTCCTGACTATGCCACGAAACAAGCTCATTCCATTTTGATAGTGTTTCGTGGCAATATTTGAAGGACTCGTTTACCTCCAATTTTTTAAGACCTCCACTTTCTTATTCTTCCACTGCTTTTTTTTTTGTTTTTTCTACGCGTTTTATTTTCCCCTTTCCAATCCCTCAGTGTTTTGTTTTCCTACGTTTTATTATTCCCTTTCCAATCCCTCAGTGTTTTTTTTCCTACGTTTTATTATTCCCTTTCCAATCCCTCATATTTTTCAGTAGGTATATAGTGGTATTATTTATCAATTTAATTAATATCCAGTGCCAAAAAAAACTTATTATTTTTCCTTACTAGACGATCCAAACCAACCTGATCAAATTTAACCAAGCCAAATAAAATAACAATAAATACAAATACAATAACAATAAATACAATAACAATAAATACAATAACAATAAATACAAATACAATAAATACAAATAACGAAATACCAATACAAGACTACAGATAAAAGTCACAAAGGAATCCCATGGAGTAAAAAGGAACATCATTATGACACCAGATACTGTAAATGTAAAATAAATCAATTGGCAAAAAGAAAAATGATATGGAACACTCACCTCTTCATGGGAACCGAACCAAACCAAAGACTTGAGTTGAGGCTTGTAGGGTGAAGGAAGGAAGGAGGAACGAGTGAAGGAAGGAAGAAGGAACGAAGGAAGGAAGGAAGGAGGAATGAGTGAAGGAAAGAAGTAAGAAGGAATGAGTGAAGGAAGGAAGTAAGAAGGAACGAGTAAAGGAAGGAAGTAAGAAGGAACGAGTAAAGGAAGGAAGTAAGAAGGAATGTGTGAAGGAAGGAAGTAAGAAGGAATGAGTGAAGGAAGGAAGTAAGAAGGAATGGGTGAAGGAAGGAAGTAAGAAGGAATGGGTGAAGGAAGGAAGTAAGAAGGAACGAGTGAAGATGTTGGCTGCTCGGTGTGGTAGAGTGAATGAAGCATCAGTGAAGCACTCTGATACACAAGCGACACCTCACCAACCCACCCACCCCACACACACAGACACAGACACTGATACAAGGTGTACTTTATCCACTCGAGTTATATATGCATCATTTTCACTATTAACCATCATAAATAATACACTGGCTTCAATTTTTTCTTATTGTAATGATCTGCATTTTCCAAGCTTTCGACACATTTGAGTTGGACGTAATATTTATATATGCACTGAAGTTGTCACACAAAAACTGAATAAATAAATAAATAAAAAATGAAAAATAACAAAAGCAAGTTATTCTTTTTCTATATCAATAACGTAAAATGTTCACTGTTGATGAATATGTCATTAGCGGTGTGACAGGGTAGAGAGAGCGCCTTGATTCCTCCAAAGTATGCCAAGAAACAGATCACATTGACTAAATTAATATTAGCTTGTTGCTTGGAATAGTATGGAGGAATCAGTTGCTCCAGATTTTCCACCACCAACACTGTCCTACCCACACACATACAAACAGAGACAGACATCAACCTTCCCTTACGACTCACGGGGCAAGACTGATGTGTCGGGCTCAACTTCTCAAGTGAGTCAAGTCCATCATTGTCTGTAAAAAAAATAAAAGGATAATTGGTAACTTTTCTTTGGGTATTGCCATTGTGGGGTAATTTTTCTCTATTTCAGGGAAGAACCTACAGTATCTTTTTTTTTTTTTTAATGTACTCCAGTGTAAACTATTGTATCTCTCATTTCATTCCCATTATTTACACTCAGTTGTTTTTGCAGAGATGAAGAAGAGAAGGAGAAATGACTGAAGGACGGATGTTTGAGGACGAGGGAAGAACACCCTTGGCCTGAAGGACCCTGTAGGACGAAGGAAAAGACGATAGGGACGAGGAAAAAGAAGATAGAGAAGAGGAAAAAGAAGATAGAAAAGAGGAACAACAAGCTCGGAGGAAAAAAAAAAGAAAGCTTATGGCATATCTAGCTTTTGTTAATCATTACCACACACACACACCAATATGCTAATTATTATTTACTAAACCTGTGTGTGTTAATAGGATAGTACTAAATTTGAACATCTTATAATTATCAAGGCTATTCATTTTACTGAGTCTGTGTTACAAGGATAGTGCTAAATTTCTTCATCAACTGTGTGTGGCAAATTAAGATCGTTTCATTCAACCCTCAATGAGACAATGATCGAGCACAGGGATTATCAAGAAAAGATCAAGTGTGTTTCTAAAATAACGAGAATGTGATGAAAAAGATGATAAAACAGATGACAACAAAGGAGTCTAAAGAATAATGAAAGTAAATTACGAACAAAGTAAGAAAGGAAGGAAGGAAAGAAGGCCCATATAAAAGATGGTAACTACTGAACTGCTTGTGTGTTGAGGGAGTGAATTCCTTAAGGTAGAATTATGATGTAGTCTGAAAATTGGAGGTAACCGAGTCCTTCAAACATTGCCACGAAACACTCACATTTATATGGAAGAAGCTCGTCGTTTCATGGCATGGTCAGGAGGAATTAGAATCCCACCAAGTTCTTACTCGATCACAGAGTGAGTCCCTTTATTGAATATTACCTGTGAATGTGGAAGCGAGAAAAAACAACGAATGAAATGTGAACGAGCTTATTATTATTATGAGCTTGTTTGCTTATTATATATTATGATGTCGATGCAGTGAAAGGATAGTTTTACTATTCTATATTAGTATGAGCTTATTATGAATTATGATCTGAAGCAGTGCCGGGTTAGCCTAGTCAAGCTTACCATGAATGAATGAATGAACACTTACCAAGCTTATGTTAACAAAAGGGTGAACAACTTTGCTTTTGTGAATACGGGCCCACGAGTGTCAGATGAAGTAAAGAGTAACATGAAGTGTGTGCATATTTATGATGTGGGAGTGACAGGTGGGAGAAATAACTATAACCTATCTCACGGAATGGATAGATGTAACAATAATAATAATAATAACAGTAACAGCAATAATAGTGACTCGTGTTGTGTGATGGGCAGAAGGACAGAGAAGTACTGTCTCCGTCCACGTGTAGGTGTCAGGAGGTTACAACAGGACAGATACAGAGAGAACACAGTAATAAAGAGAGAAGAGTCCAACAAGTGTCCCAAGTCGAGACCACCTCCGCTGTCCAAGTATCGTAGAAAGACAGCCAACGCCAGAGAGAGACACAGAATGAAGGAGATTAATGATGCCTTTGAAACCTTACGTCGCATTTTGCCTGACTTCTGTACCGGTCAAACACCACCACAAACACCATCAACAGCGACACCAATAGCATCACCAGCAACACCAACAACAAATCTACCAGCAACAGCAATAGCAACAACAACAGCAGCAGCAGCAGTAACAGCGACATCACACACGAAGATCAACACTTTAAGATTGGCTGTGAGTTACATCAGGTCCCTCTCCCACCTTCTGCAGGAGGAGGAGGAGGAGGAGGAGGAAGAGGGGCCGAGTATCTCCCTCCTAGACGACCTTCATTTGGGACAGGTCACTCCGCACGTCAGGTCACAAGAGTCAGGACCAGAAACCATAGCAGGATCCGAGATTGACCAATACACCACTGGCTACCTAGCGACCCCTTCTACCACGTCAATTAAAGGAACTCCAGGCAGACCTTTCATCACCCCTTCGTCACCCCTGGCCTTCAGCTCTTTTCTAGATAGTGGTAGTGGTAGTAGTGGTAGTGGTGGTAGTGGTAGTGGTGGTGGTGGCAGTGACTTGAGTGAATTTCCCTCAGACGATTCCTGTTGTGTGTTTGAGGACAATAATTATGATTTCTTTGACGACATCCCAGTGCTATCTGAAGTCGACCCCATCGCCCTGCTACTCACAACCGAGTCAGAGTCACAAGTATCAGTGTAAATAAATTGTGATGATATCAATTCCCTCCTTCCCTCCAGACAATAATACCCAAGAAATTACCTACACAATAATACCCCAGAAATCACCCACACAATAATACCCAAGAAATCACCTACACAAAAATACCCCAGAAATATGCACACGATAATCTTATATGGGTAATAAATACACTTTTGGTACATTGGAGCTCCATGATTCCTCCACAAGTATGCCAGGAAACTGAACCAATAAATACATAATAATGGTATCCTGTTGCCTGGAATAGTTTGGAGGAATCAGTTGCTCCAGATTTACTACCATCCCCTTAAGATACATAAATTGATTATTATGTTAAGGAGAAAAATTGAGTTTGTTTGTTCAGAATGTTGTATAAATAAAATAAATTAAAATGAATAAATGAAATACTAATGAGGAAATTTTTCTGATCCTTACTATAGTGTAAAAATTGCAATATAAACTGTGTAAGAATTCATGTGGCCAACTGTACATTGGAGAGCCTTGATTCCTCCAAAATAGGCCAGGAAACAGGACCAGATTAACAAATATAATGGTGTCCTGTTGCTTGGAATAATTTGGAGGAATCAGTTGCTGTATCAGGGAATCTAAAAATGACTGACTGACTGACTTATAGACTGACTCACCTAGAGGCTGACTGATTTAGAGACTGACTGACTGACTGACTGACTTAATAAATTTACTGACTGACTGACTGAAGCACGTTTCCTCCAATGGCCTCCAAAGACTACAAAAGAATACTATACCGTTTAATAATAATAACAATAATAATAAAAAAAATGGCAACAGGAGAAGCATACATAAGCCAAAGTATTTATTTATATATTTATTTATTTATTTATTTATCTTTTATCATCATTTATTTTTGTTATTCTTTATCGAGTATCCTGTATCGCTCCTAACTAAATCAAGGAACCCCAGTGATGTAGTCAGAAAATTGGAGGTAAATGAGTCCTTCAAACATTGCCACGAAACACACACATACACACACCTATATGGAAGGAGCTTGTTTCGTGGTATAGTCAGGAGTAATCTGAAGGCTCCAAATCTCATACACGATTACAGGCTCCTTAAGTAAGTAAGTAAGTAAGTAAGTAAAGGACCCTGTGATCGTGTATGAGACCAGGTGGAGGCTTCTGATTCCTCCTGACTATGCCACGAAACAAGCTCCTTCCATATAGCCTAGGTGTGTGTGGATGTGTGTTTCGTGGCAATGTTTGAAGGACTCGCAAACCTCCAATTTTCTGACTACATCGATACAGAATAACGATAAAGAATTAAAAAATATATAGAATAAGAAATTGAGAATATAATAGCGGGGAATGGGCGTAAAAAAATAAGAACCTGGATGCCTATAATATTTTCAAAGAGTTATCCATTAAATACGTATATCTTTAGTCGTTTTCTATCTCTAATATTAGTAAACAACTAATCACAAAGAATGGATTAAATTTAGGACTAACTCAAGAACTTTTAAGGAGGAGGAAGACGAGGAGGAGAAGAAGGAGGAGGAGGAGGAAGAGAAGAAGGAGGAGGAGGAGGAGGAGGAGAAGGAGGAGGAGAAGGAGGAGGAGAAGGAGGAGGAGGAGGAGGAGGAAGAGGAGGAATCAAGGCACTCCAATGTACCTCAAAGCATCCTATCTATCTATCTATCTATCTATCTATCTATCTATCTATCTATCTATCTATCTATCTATCTATCTATCTATTCACTTTATTTATTCACTTATGTTACATTAGAGTGCCATGATTCCTCCAAAATATGCCAGGAAACAGGACCAAAATATGAATGAAAATAAATAATGGTGTTCTGTTGCTTGGAATAGTTTGGAGGAATCAGTTGCTCCATATTTTACCAACACTACACACACACACACACACACACACACACACACACACTTTTTAAGGTGAAAAATTCGGTGTTGGTACATTTGGAGCAACTGAATCCTCCAAACTATTCCAAGCAACAGAAGAACACCATTATTTTTGCTCTTCTGGTCCTGTTTCCTAGCATACTTTGGAGGAATAAAAGTTCTCCAATGTAACAAAAGTGAATTACCACCACTTTATTACTTTATTCTCCACTTCCGCTCAATTCCTTATTTGGTTAAAATGATATGTTTCTCCCAAGTGTCTTTTTTTGTTCCTTTGATTTATTGTCTTGTATTCGTCTTTTGATAATAATATTTTCTGAGAGAGTTGGCTGGATGCATCAATTTTTTTTTCTGTGGGTGTGTGTGTGTGTAGGTGGGTGGGTGGTGAGAATATAAATGTGTGTGTGTGTGTGTGTGCATCCTTTTGTGTGTGTGTGTGTGTGTAGGTGGGTAGGTGGTGAGGATATAGAAATGTCTGTGTGTGTGTGTGTGTGAGTGTGTGTGTGTGTGCATCCTTTTGTGTGTATATGTGTGTGTGAGTGTGTGTGTGTGTGTACTAATGAGATAGTTATATCCTGAGGTGGTCCTTGTGGGGGGGTTGAGGGGTGGGGGGGGTGGGGGGGTTTAGGGGGTCGGCTATGTCGCTTCACATTAAACACGCCACATTGACCTAGGGGGGGGGGTCGACCTGTTATTTTTTTTATGTGTGTGTGTTTATGTGTTTATGTGTGTTTGTTTGTTTGTTTGTGTGTTTATGTGTGCATGTGTGCGTGTGTGTGTGTGTGTGTAAGTGTGTGTGAGTGTGTTTGTGCATATGTGTGCGTGTGTATTTACGTAACCATCTATGTACTGTATAATTATATGCATATGTGTGTGTGTGTGTGTGTGTTTGTGTCAGCGTGGACAGGTCATGTATGTGTGTGTATGTAATAATAATAATAATAATAATAATAATAATAATAATAATAATAATAATAATATGTGTGTGTGTGTGTGTGTGTGTCAGCGTGGGCAGGTCATGTATGTATGTGTGTGTGTGTGTGTGTGTGTGTCAGTCAGCGTGGGCAGGTAAAGGGGAGGGAGAGGAGTAGGAGAGAGAGGGAAGGGTGAAGCAGCCACAATTTGTTACAGAAAATGTTGATGCAAGTTGCAAATCAAGTTTTTTTTTTCCCCTCCCTCCAAACTGGTCTGTATTCCAACTCACTATTTTTCTTTCCCCTTCCCCTGAGCTCTGACAAACAATCTTATATGCTAATGACCTCTACCGTAATATAATAACTCTTGGAGGTAACCGGAAGTAGAGTATTATTGCTTAGGGTGAGGCTTGGTGGGTTGGTTGGTTGGTGGGTTGGAGGGTTGGTGGGTTGGTTGGTTGGTTGGTGGGTTGGTTGGTGGGTTGGTGGGTTGGTGGGTTGGTTGGTTGATGGGTGGGTTGGTTGGTTGGTTGGTTGGTGGGTTTGTTGGTTGGTGGGTTGGTTTGTTGGTTGGTTGGTGGGTTGGTTGGTTGGTTGATGGGTGGGTTGGTGGGTTGGTGGGTTGGTGGGTTGACGGGTTGGTTGGTTGGTTGGTGGGTTGGTGGGTTGACGGGTTGGTTGGTTGGTTGGTGGGTTGGTTGGTGGGTTGGTTGGTGGGTTGGTTGGTTTCTGCGTCTTTTTATTATTATTTTTTATTTCATCTTACTGATATCCAATTACGTTTACTTTCTTCTCATAACTTGGTAAATGCATCATCAGTCTATGAGAGGTTTTAGAAGTATAAATATAATCCATGCATATCATCTCCTTTCTTATCTAGTTCTTCTTCTATCATTATCATTATCATTATCATTATCATTATCATTATTATTATCATTATTATTATTATTATAGTAGTAGTAGTATTGTTATTGTATAGTAGTAGTAATAGTAGGAGGAGGAGGAGGAGGAGGAGGAGGAGGAGGAGGAGGAGGAGGAGGAGGAGGAGGAGGAGGAGGAGGAGGAGGTGGAGGAGGAGGAGGAGCAGTAGTAGTAGTAGTAGTAATAGTCATTGTAGTAGCAGTAATAGAAGTAGAAGTAGAAGCAGAAGTAGTAGTAGTAGTATACATAGTAGTAGTAGTAGTAGTAGTAGTAGTAGTATACATAGTAGTAGTAGTAGTAGTAATAATAACACTAACCACTAATTCCTTGACCAATACATGTTTCTCTTCTCTGACAACAAAGTAACACGAGTGAGAAACAAAGGCTACAGTATACCAAGAAATGATGATTCACATAATATATACTGGAGATGAAGCAATGCAAGTGAAGGTTAGATGGGTGCAGGAGGGGGAGGGGACGTGGAGGAGGAGGAGAGGGAACGTAGAGAAGGAGGGGGACGAGGAGGAGGGGGAGGGACGTGGAGGAGGAGGGGAGGGGAAGTAGAGGAGGAGGGGGACATGGAGGGGACGAAAAAAAAAAAGTGTTGGAAATTACTTTTTATCTATATTTCTTTCTTTATTATCTTATTTAATAACTTTTTAAATTATAATAATAATAATATTTCTTTGTGTACTAGGAAATGTAGAACTTAGAATGACTATGAATACGGACACAGGTTTTTACACACTTATATTACACTGACTTAAGAGGATATGCTTGCTTGCTTGCTTGCTTGATTGATTGATTGATTGGTTGGTGTTAGGTACCTCAGCAGCACGGTCATATGGCGCCCGAGAAGGAAGGTGATTGAGAGGTGGGACAGCAGTAGGATATGCATGGGTTTATAATTATATGAGTATCCATTTCTTTGCTTTATATATTTCCTTAATTATTATTATACATATAACCTATATATATTGGTGATGAGGCAGGCAGGCAGGCAGGCAGGTAATCAGGTAGGCTAAGCGGACAGGCCATGCAGGCAGGGTGAATGGGTGGGCTGGTAGGTAGATGGGTAGGTGGGTGGGAGGGAGGGAGGATGGGTGAGTAAGTGGGTGTGTGGTTGGGTGAGTGTTGAGTGGGATTAAGCTTACCTGAGGCAGCGGCTGTGATTCTGTTTAGTCCCTCACTGGCTGTGTTGGAGGGAGGACGTGTCTGCTCGGCGTCGTCTGCTCACCGTCTCTCACGCCACACACAACGTCACGTGTTACTGAACTTTGTGCTCACCGAGGATTCCAGCGGGTGTAACATTGGGTCAGTTTCCTCCGTCCTGTGGTCAGACTAAGGTTACCTCGGATGGAATAGAGGTCTAGGACACCCATTAATCT
>JAWZYT010002269.1:117500-140000 GCA_034508575.1 Petrolisthes manimaculis
CAAACAACTCCTCCTTGTTTATTCATTCATTCATCCCTTATAGTGTAGAATATCAGGGAGGGAAGGTTGGGTATAAGGGATGAGGGAGGGGAAGGTTGGGTATTAGGGGTCAGGGAGGGGAAGGTTGGGTATAAGGGATGAGGGAGGGGAAGGTTGGGTGTAAGGGGTCAGGGAGGGGAAGGTTGGGTATAAGGGGTCAGGGAGGGGAAGGTAGGGTGTCAGGGATTAGGGGAAGGTGGGGTATAAGGGGTCAGGGAGTGGAAGGAAGGTTGGGTATCAGGGTTAAGGGAGGATATCAGGGTTCAGAGAGTGTGAACGTGTATGAGACTTGGTGGCTTCTGATTCCACCTGACTATGCCACGAAACAAACAAGCTCCTTCAATATAGATGATGTTTGTTTCGTGGCAACGTTTGAAGGACTCACTCACTCACTCACTCACTCACTCACTCACTCTCTCCATTCTCTCCCTCCCTCCATATCTCCATTCTCTCCACTCTCTCCCTCTCTTTCTCCCTCCCTCCCTCCCTCCCCCTCTCACTGCGGGATATCCTATGAGTCTAGGGCCATTAAAATAATAGAAGGGAGGGTCGAGTTGCAAGCAGGTGTGTGTGTGTGTGTGTGTGTGTGTTAACTTTTCTCTTTCATTCATCTTTTTGTTTTCCTCCTCCTCCTCCTTCCTCTTCCTTCACATTCTTCATCTGATCTACTGCATGTCCTTCATTCTTATTCAGAGATAGATAGATAGATAGATAGATAGAGAGAGAGAGTGAGAGAGAGAGAGACAAACAGAGAGAGAGAGACAAACAGAGAGCGAGAGACAAACAGAGAAAACTAGCATCAACTTCTAAGAGAGACAGACATACATACAAACAGAGAGAACTAGCATCAACTTCTACCCCCAACTGTGCATCGCGTCACACTTCACCTCGGAATGTCCAGACGGCAGGGGTACCAAGAGACTTTTCGTGTAACTCTGGTATCGCCATCTTAGAGCTCCACTACCACAAATTGCACTTCATGACCCGAGGCTGGCTAAGATGGTACAGTTGTCTCCACTAGTAACGAGCACAGAGTCTTGGATGGTGAGTTGGGGGAAATGTGGCACCACTGTCTGTCTTTGTTTACACGTAATAATACAGTAGTAAATCAATGGACAGAACTCATTCGTGCTCTATTATACACTCTATCGATGCTAATGTAAACAAACACACACACTGGTGCCACGTTTCACCAACAACAACACCAACACAACAACAAGCACCAACACCACACCACTATACCAACAACAACAACACCACTACCACAACCACTACCACAACAACACCAACACAACAACAACACCACTACAACCACAACCACCACCTCTCCACTTAACCCTCATATTAAATCAGTGTTGCCTTGGGTTTGTTTGTGTTTTGTAGTGGTCGTGTCTACCAATAGATGGCGTACCAGAGGCTTTACCTTTCTATCTGCATATTGACCGATCCACTAAACAGCTCCCGTGTGTGTGTGTGTGTGTGTGTGTGTCAGAGTAACGGGTTAGGGAGAGCAACACACACACGCGGTCACAACAACGCTTACAGGCACGCATCGTACGTGTGTGTGTGTGTGAAGAGGAGTGGGTGGGGGGGTGACAAAGAGAGATAGAGATAGTGAGAGAGCATGAACAGCAATAGTAAATGAGAGACTTGGAATGCCTCAGTAATAGAGACACACAAACACACACAAAAAAAAGAGACAAAAAGAGAATAATGACATTTTTGCAGATACAGTTGCAAATTATTTTTCTTCTGTTCTCTTCATTGATATATATTTAGCGTTAGGATGAGTGAAGGATATTATAGATAACATATTCTTACCCACAATAATTTCAAGAAGTAATATAAAATAAAAAGAATATACAGGTTTTTTTTAGGACCGTTTTCGATATAATCCAGCATCTCTTACGTAAACTTTTGTAAGGGGAGGGAGGAGGGGGGAGTGTTAATGAACTTTTCATCTTGACTATACACCTGCGTTTCACACACACAAACAAACAAACAAGTAACACACACACACTCAAACAAACAAGTAACACGCACACACACACTCTCAAACAAACAAATAATACACACATACACACAAAAAAAAGACAGTCACACACACACACTCAAACAAACAGGAAACACCCACACACACACAATGTACAGTACTTGTTGTAAACTTGTTAGGGAAATATTAAGGGTGATGAAGAGATTTGAGAAGCCCGTCAGTGAGGTATACAGCCTATACAGTATATACCCTTGTAAACCCTTGTAAACCCTTGTATACCCTTGTAAACCCTTGTAAACCCTTGTAAACCCTTGTAAACCCTTGTATACCCTTGTAAACCCTTGTAAACCCTTGTAAACCCTTGTAAACCCTTGTAAACCCTTGTAAACCCTTGTATACCCTTGTAAACCCTTGTAAACCCTTGTAAACCCTTGTAAACCCTTGTAAACCCTTGTAAACCCTTGTAAACCCTTGTAAACCCTTGTAAACCCTTGTAAACCCTTGTAAACCCTTGTAAACCCTTGTAAACCCTTGCCTACCCTTGTAAACCCTTGTAAACCCTTATAAACCCTTGTAAACCCTTGTAAACCCTTGCCTACCCTTGTAAACCCTTGTAAACCCTTATAAACCCTTGTAAACCCTTGTAAACCCTTGTATACCCTTGTAAACCCTTATAAACCCTTGTAAACCCTTGTAAACCCTTGTAAACCCTTGTCTACCTGGGTCTATTACTGGGGTTTGTTTACATCTCACTTCTTGGTTACTTTAGTTTATTGTCTTCTTCAGGTGTATGGTGGTGTGTGTGTGTGTGTGTGTGTGTGTGTGTGTGTGTGTGTGTGCGTGATCAGAGGGTCCTTATGGGGGTGTGGGAGTAGGGGACAGGCTTGGGTGGGGGGTGCGGGAATAGGGGAACAAGCTTGGTTGAGTGGGGCGAGTTGAAAGTCTGTCCATTATTCCCGCACCCCATCAAGCCTGTCCCCTTACTCCCACACCTCCCTAAACCCCCCAAAGTCTGTCTCCCTATTCCCACACCTCCCTAAACCCCCCAAAGTCTGTCCCTCTATTCCCGCACCCCCTTTAAGGCCGAAGTTCAATTATCATTAGCACTGAATATAAACCAAGTCTCCTGCTGTTACCCGAGTCTTCATAGTTCACTTCCTCATGTCTAGCTCTCCTCTGGTTAAAGAGAGAACGTGGGTAGGGTAAGGAAGGAGTGGGTAGGGTAGGGTAAGGAAGGAGTGGGGAGGGTAAGGAAGGAGTGGGGAGGGTAAGGAAGGAGTGGGAAGGGTAAGGAAGGAGTGGGGAGGGTAGGGTAAGGAAGGAGTGGGTAGGGTAAGGAAGGAGTGGGGTGGGTATGGAAGGAAGGATGGAGGGAGACAAGGCAAATAAGGGGAGGTATAAAGGTAGGAAGGGAGGGAGGGAGACAGGCAAATAAGAGGAGGTGTAAAGGTAAGGAAGGTTGGAGTGTCAGGTGGGGTAGGGAGGAAGAGTGGGGTAGGGAGGGATTGCAGTGGGGGAAGGGGGGGAAGGTATGGAAGGAAGGGAGGGAGACAGGCAAATAAGGGGAGGTATAAAGGTAAGGAAGGTTGGGGTGTCAGGTGGGGTAGGGAGGAAGGTGGAATAGGGAGGGATTGCAGTGGGGGAAGGGGGGAAGGTATGGAAGGAAGGGAGGGAGACAGTCAAATAAGGGGAGGTATAAAGGTAAGGTAGGTTGGGGTGTGAGGTGGACGTGTGGGTTGGCTTAAGGAGGATAATACACCTCTTTAATCACCTTCTCCTTGATTACGTGTCACCCAATGAATGAACACCCGTCCAAACATTTGAGACAAACACTTACAACAAGATTTATGGGTTGTCTGGGTCTCGAAGGAAGTACGTACAGACATACATACATACACGTGTCTCTAGCCTTTAGGGGAAGACTCGTTTAGGGGTGATTTAGAAGGCCACTGATTCCTCCTAACTATGCCAGGAAACAGATGCTCTCAATGGTACTAATAGGGGATCTGTTGTTTAGTGGAATAGTTTGGAGGATTCAAAGACCTTCCAATTCACCAACTAGGGAATCTCCTCTTAATTAATTAAATGTAAGTTGTGGAAAGTAGATTGGAGGAATCAGTGTCCCTCTATTTCACTTTACTAACAAGAAATTACTCCTTTATGTGTATGGTTTTGGAGGAATCAGTAGTCCTCCACATTTCACCGAGAAAACATACATTATAAATCTCTTTAAGGGGGAAGAACAGTGTTGGTAAATCTGGAGCAACTGAATCCTCCAAACTATACCAAGCAACAGAACACCATTATTTTTGCTAACTTGGGCACTGTTTTCTGGCATACTTTGGAGGAATCAAGGCACTCCAATGTACCAAAAGTATACTCTGCCTTGAAGTGTGAGTGAGGTGTGTTGTGAAAATATTACTGGTGACTGTACACAACATTCCTGGTGGGTGATGATTGCCTCGGGAAGTGTTTGTCGTGGGGGGGAAGGAGAGGAACTGATGAGAGGGAGAAAGGGGCTTGTTGGAGAGGTGGAGGTGGAGTGACGAAGGAGAGGTTTGAGTATGAGGGAAGAGGGAACGAAGGAGAGGTGGAGTGTGAGGTGGAGTGTGGAGGGTGAGGGTACAGGGAACGAAGGAGAGGTGGAGTGTGAGGTGGAGTGTGGAGGGTGAGGGTACAGGGAACGAAACGTGAAACAGTTATATGGAGGGAAGGGTAAGTAAGTGTGGGTGGAAGGAAGGAGAGGTGAGACAGTTATATTATGAAGGGTGTGTGTGTGTGTGTGTGTGTGTGTAAGTCAGGAATCAGGATATCTTATCTACTAATGTTTTGTTCAGACTGTAGAGAGAGAGAGAAAGAGGAAAGGTGAAGATGATGACATAAGTATAAAGGAGACGAGAATAAGAGTATAATTTCCTATATAGGCATTTCATAAAGTTTAGGATAATGATTATGTTGTCTATTGTCTTTTGTCCACACTGTCTGTCTGTATGTATGTATGTCGGGAGTGTGGTAAACGCGACTCGAATATTCATCCTGGGCCCCGGGTTACTCTTTAATTGGTGTCCTAATTTGACGCAGTGTGTGTACTCGCCTCTCGATGCTGGAGGTGATGCTAAGGTGGAGGGTGATGTGTGTGTGTGTGTGTGTGTGTGTGTGTGTGTGTATGTGTGTGTGTGTGTGTGAGGGAGGAATGAGTGGGATGGAAAAGGTGAAGGGTGAGTGGGTGAGATGGAAGAGATGAATGTGATGTGTGTGTGTGTGTGTGTGTGTGTGTGTGTGTGTGTGGGACTGAAGGGTGATGAAGGGATGAGGAGGATAGAAGAATAGGTGAGGTGAGGTGTGTTTGGGTGATGATGATAAGGATGTGGGGGGAAAAGAATGAGTGGTACTGTTTCCTGTCTGACATACTTTGGAGGAATCATAAATAAACTCTAATGTATGTACAGCCACAATAAAAATAAATGACCACCGACATCTTCCTTCCATCGTACACGTAAATCCGTATCTTATCGAAATATAATCATACAACAACACCTTACGTCAACTCAACCCTCTCAATAAATTTTATGAGGTGCTGTAAAATCATACACGTGTTGTTCTTTATTACCAAGATATTTACTACAAAAATGGACGGAAAGTGTTGGTGGATATTTGGTTGTGGCTGTCCCAAAAAAATATTAATTGATAGCCGACACCTATAATAAATAAATGAAAATGAAAACTTTCCCATTCACCTCACAGAGATTTGAACTCGTGACCACATACTCAGAACCCCAAATATATAGATATATACTGTATTTATTTACTATCTGGCATACGAGGTGTTCAAGGATACATGTAAGTACAAAGAAATACAGGGAATTCCAAGATGATGTGAGTGTGTTTCCGTTTAAGTTAGTCGGTTTGTAAGGGTGAGATTGGATGTGCTCTGGCTTCTGTCTGTTTGTCTTTTTCTCTGTCTCTGTGTGTGTGTGTGTGTGTGTGTCTATCTTCCCCCTCCTCCCCTCTCTCTCTCTATTTTTTTTTCTCTCTCTCTGATTCTGATTCTGATTCTCTCTCTCTCTCACACTCTCTCTCTCTCTCTCTTTTACACATACAGTCACACGCACACGCACCTCTCTCTCTCTCTCTCTCTCACACACACACACACACACACACCAAGAATGTCTGTGGACCAAAGTTGAATCACACCAACCACCAACCAACCCTCCTTTCCTCTCACTCACTCTTCCACTGGGATAGGAAGGCAGAGGGACAATACACATCATCATCACACACACATTTTTCCCTAATAAATATAATAGACGTAGGTTGTTGTGTAATATAAGTGGGTTTTTATGTGTGTGTGTGTGATGAGAATTAGTGGTAAATGTGTATGTGTGTGTGATGAAGATTAGTGGTGAATATGTGTGTGTGTGTGTGATGAGGATTAGTGGTGAATATGTGTGTGTGTGTGTGTGTGTGTGTGTGTAGGAATATGAGTAGTGGACATCATCAAATACTACGATGGTATAGAGGTGTCGCCAAGGTCACTCACTCACTCACTCACTCACTCACTCATCGTCAACAAACACAGGAAGTCAAGAGTTCCGGCAGATTACATTGTTATCTGTATAATGTGTCAAACGAAACAAGAGGACAATGGATTTGGTCTGTCTCTCTCTGTGTCTGTCTCTCTGTCTCTGTGTGTCTCTCTGTCTCTGTCTGTGTGTGTGTGTGTGTGTGTGTCTGTCTTCCCCCTCCTCCCCTCTCTCTTTCTCTCTCTCTCTCTCTCTCTCTCTCTCTCTCTCTTTGTGTGTGTGTGTGTGTGTGCCGAATGAGGTAGCCAGTGCCACCATCAAGCCACACACACCCTCTACATGTTTACATTCCCATCTTATATACACACACACACACACACACACACACACACACACACACACACACACAGTCTCACAATACCACATCAATCACAGTCATATTAGTCTTACCAACAATCAGCGACCTTCAAATTCACCAATAAAAATAAATAGTATTCCTTTAATATCAACAGAGGTGTAGTAATAGCATTGTCGTAATATATATTTTTTTTCAGCTTAGTAACAGTAATGGTAAAACAACAACAACAACAACAAAATAACTCGATCGATAATTGACTCCAGGGTTGATGATAAAGAGATAGGAGAGTAGACAGGACTTTTGATCACAACTGTACACTGTCATAACAAAGGCTTTTTACAACTCCACGTGACGGGGTATTTTAAATGGCATGTGTCCAACTTCCTGCCTACCGTGACTATCATTATGCTGGGATGACGTAGTGTGTGTGTGTGTGTATGTGTGTGTGTGTGTGTGTATGTGTGTGCGTGTGTGTGTGTGTGTGTGTGTGTGTGTGTGTGTGTGTGTGTGTGTGTGTGAAGAAGTATCAGTGAAGAGGATTATCTGTATTTTATTTTTTTACTTAGTGATTATACACGTGTTTGTTTATTTACATATGTGTGTGTGTGTGTGTGTGTGTGTGTGTGCGTATGTGTGTGTGTGTGTGAAGAGGAATCAATGAAATGGGCGTACTGTAAATTCCTGAGTGTGTGTGTGTGTGTGTGTGTGCCATAAAATCAGATGAGTGTCTCTCGTGCACACATCACCCTCACACTCCGGAAGGAAGCTCTATCCTTCTACTTCCTGTGGGGCCGCTTCACTACAGGACACACCAGGTGGCAACACACACACACACACACACACACACACACACACACACACACACACACACACACACACACACACACACACACACACACACACACACACACACACACACACACACACACACACACACACACACACACACACACACACACACACACACACACACACACACACACACACACACACACACACACACACACACACAGGAGGTTACAGTACGCCCAATTCATTGATCTTTTTACACACACACACACACACACACACACACACACAGGAGGTTACAGTACGCTTATTTCATTGATCTCTCTACACACACACACACACACACACACACACACACACACACACACACACACACAGCAGATTATGTTGCAATACTGAGGTGAGTCAGGTATAGGAGGCAAACCAAACCAAACATTGACAGGGACAAACTTTTCATTTCAGCGTGTTGTCCTCACAATATTTTAACACTTATTATTTATTACTCGACAGTCATAGGTGGAGAGTGTGTTAGAAATTATTTTTATAGATAGAGATAGAGTGTGTTAGAGAATATTTATATAGATAGAGATAGTGTGTTAGAGATATGTAGAAAAAGATAGAGTGTGTTAGAGATATGTAGATAGAGATAGAGTGTGTTAGAGAATATATCTATAAAGAGAGTGATAGAGTATGTTAGAGAATATATAAATAGAGATAGAGTGTGTTAGAGAATATTTATATAGATAGAGATAGAGTGTGTTTAGAGATATGTAGAGAGTGTTGGGAAATATATAGACAGAGATTGTTAGAGATATATTCATAGAGAAAGTGTTGGGAGATATATAGATTGCGTGTGTTTGAAATATATAAATAGAAAAATGTATAAATAGCGAGTGTTTGAGTGATGATACAGACAGACGCACCGACCAGGATAGTAAACAGTTAGATAGATATATTGGTAAGTAAACAAACAAACAAACAAACAAACAAACAAACAAACAAACAAACAAACAAACAAACAAACAAACAAACAAACAGGGAGGTATAACTGAACACAAAGACATAGAAAAATACTGAAAGACAGAAAAAAAACGTAAAATTCACTAAAACTCGTATTAGTCACATAACAAAGACTCATAGGGTCGCGTGGCTCTTCCTACTGACTCATTGACTGACTCACTATATATACAGATACTTCCTCTTGCCTTGTTTCACGTTGAGTCACACACACACACACACACACACACACACACACCAAGTGACCTCAGGGGACGTGTTTATACCAGCCCCAGCCCCCTCCCCCCACTCTCTCTCACTCTCTCTCTCTCTCTCTCTCTCTCTCTCTCTCTCTCTCTCTCTCTCTCTCTCTCTCACACACACACACACACACACACACACACACACACACACACTGCTTCTTCTCTGCCTGTTCTCCTTACCGGACCCTGAGCCTGACACACCCCGTCACGACCCAAGTCAGTGTGTGGTGGTGTGGGTAGCTAAGGCAGTAGTGTGTGTGGGTAGCTAAGGCAGTATTGTGTGTGGTGGTGTGGGTAGGTAAGACAGTAGTGTGTGGTTCTTGAGGTAAGATAGTAGTGTGTGGTAGTATGGATAGGTAAGGCAGTAGTGTGTGGTAGTATGGACAGTTAAGATGTGTGGGTCCTGAGGTAAGACAGTAGTGTGTGTAGTAGTATGTACAGGTAAGGTGTGTGGGTCCTGAGGTATGGCTATCCCTTCCCTGAGTCACTTCCCTAACGTGGAGGTGGAGTGTCACTGTAGCACCAACACAAACAAACCAAGTAATGGATGGAATTCTGTACTGTTCCCGTTTTGCAGGAAAAAAAACACATTTGTAGTCAGTGTGATGCCTGGTTGTCAGTAAAGAAACCTTGAGAGATATATTTTTGTACCTGTAAATAAAGATGTTGAAGGATATCTAGGTGGAGATATTTGCTGCACCATGGAGGAATATATTCATGTATATATATATATATAAATATACACAATATATATATAAACTAAGGATGGAAAAAATAAGAAAAGAAGGATAAAACAGTCAGGAATGAAGGATGGAAATGGAATGAAAGGAAGAGAGATGTGGAGAGATTGAAAAAATACTTCACGAGAATATAGAAAACTGGTAAGAAATGACAAGTTGTTCCTCCCTCATCGTCTGAGTCAGGTGGGTCAGTTTCCAGTATAAGTTCCTGTGGGTATAAAAACTACAGAGTGCATCCTGAACCACCAACACACACACACACACACACACACAAGCCTCTGGGATTTTATTATTATTAGGAGAAGGAAGGGGAGAACAGGAACTGAGTAAGGAGGGAGGTAGGGAGAGATAGGGAGGGGAACTGGAGAGAGTGAGGGATGGAGGGGAACTAAGGAGGAAAGGATGGAAGGTAAAAGAGAGATAGATGGAGGTGAGAGGAAAATAATGAAAAGCGAGTGATGGGGAGGAACCCGAAGAAAGAGAGAGAAATAGAAGGAGAGAGGGGAGAGGAACTGATGAAACAGGGAGGAGAGGAGAGGAGAGGAGAGGAGAGAGGGAGGGAGGGAGGAGAGGAAGGAGAGGAGACGAGAGAGGAGAGGGAGGGAGGAGAGGAGAGGAGAGGAGAGGAGAGGAGAGGAGAGGAGAGGAGAGGAGAGGAGAGGAGAGGAGAGGAGAGGAGAGGAGAGGAGAGGAGAGGAGAGAGGGAGGAGAGGAGAGGAGAGAGGGAGCGAAATGAGAGGAACTAAAACAGAACAAATGTGACGAGAAAAGAGAAATATGATCAAGATTTCTGGATATAAAGGTTATTGTAGAAATCTGAGAACGAGGGCGTGTAGGAGAAATATATGAAAATGAAGTCAGAGTTTTGAAATCGAATGGAAGTGAAAGTGAAAAAGGGAGTGACAAGGATGACATAGAGGATAATAAAGGAAAGAGCCAGAGTGTGTAGGATGGTAAAGAAGGAGAGTAGGATGGTAGGATGAACGTACTGTACATGATAAGGATGGGGAAGGATGGGATGAAAAGGAAAGTGGATTGGTAGGAAGGATGTAAGAATGATATTAATTAAGAGTTGTAGGATAGGTAGGGACTGGGTGGGGGGTAGGATGAAAAGATGAGTGGATAGGTAAGAAGGATGTAGGAAGAAATATTGGAGGGAGGGAAGGGAGGATGAAAAGATGTGTGGATAGGTAGGAAGGATGTAGGAAGAAATATTGGAAAGAGGGAAGGGGGGTTAGGATAGGAAGAGCCTGTGGGGTGGGGTGGGGTGGGGTGGGGGGGGGTTAGGATGACCATATGTCCCTCTTGTCTTGACAGTGGACGTCTTGACAACTGACAAGCATCATTCATCACTCACCAGGGAACTTGTGTGTGTGTGTGTGTGTGTGTGTGTGTGTGTGTGTGTGTATTATGAATTGTTAGTGTTTGTGTGTGTCCTGGCCAGCGGAAGGTCATGGGACAACAATAAACCTGTTAACTCTCTGACCTTCACCTCGTCATAAGGGAAATCTGGAACACAATCGCCTCTAGGGTACGGTTTGCTGTGTGTGTGTGTGTGTGTGTGTGTGTGTGTGTGGTACTGTGTAAACTATATGTGCATTCATGTGTGTGTGTGTGTGTGTGTGTGAGTGTGTATTATGAATTGTAAGTGTTTGTGTGTGTATTATTGTGTGTATGTGTGTGTGTGGTACTGTGTAAACTATATGTGCATTCATGTGTGCATATACAGTATAAAAAATTATATAAGTCGTGTTGTGTGCATTCCTATATTATGTATATCTGTAAAAAAATTATGTATATCTGTAAAATCCATAATTGTATTCCTAGTCTCACTGAGAATATATACAAAGTCATCGTGAAATCAACCTACTCCAAGATGTGTTGTGGAGTGAGTGGAGTAGGTAGAGAGAGAGAGTTGAGGGAATGAGGGATGGAGTGAGGGAGTTAGGAGGGAGAGAATGGTGGAAGAATTGAGAGTGAGAGTGAATGGAGTGGAGTGAAAGAGAGAGAGTTAGTGGAGTGGAAGGAGTGGAGTGGAAGAATTGAGAGATAGAGAGAGTGGAATAATTTGAGAGAGAGTGTGAGAGTTAGTGAGAGTGAATGGAGTGGAGTGAGAGAGAGAGAGAGAGTGAGTTAGTGAGAGTGAATGGAGTGGAGTGAGAGAGTGGAAGGAGGGAGTGGCTTGGGTAAGGTCACCTCTACTCCTGTTGTGGTGGTAGTGGTAGTGATAGTGGTAGTGGTAGTAGTAGTGGTAGTGGTAGTGGTGGTGGTGGTACTCTATCACCTGTACCATCTTAGTAGTGATGTCATTGGTTGGGTGTGGGGGGGGCTGTCCTGTCCTCACCCACATTCTAATCCACATCTTCATCCACATCCTCAATCCCATCTCTATCCACACCCTCACCCACATTCTAGTCCACATCCTAAATCACATCTTCATCACACACACACACACACACACAAACAAAGACACATACACACACACACACACACACACACACACACACACACACACACACACACACACACACACACACACACACACACAGACAAAGACACAGACAGACACAAACACACACCCTTGCCTTCCTTCCTTTTTATACTCTATCCCATTTCCTCATACCAGACTACAACCTCACCTCACCTCACCTCCAACTCGGTTCCTCTATCGGTGAAAACTAATTATTTCTGTTACGCGACGAGATCAAAGGAATAAACAAAAAAACAACAACATAACAAAAACAACAAATACTAAACACCAAAATAGGGAGAAAAACAACAGCCATCAAGTGTTTATTTGTTTCTTTCATAAATCATAAATCTGTCAGAGGGTTTTTGAAGACATGCTGACAGTTCACAGGAGTTTCAGTGACATTTACAAGTTGTGTGATGTAAACAGTTGTAAATCTCGGCCTCCTCACTAACGACGGTGGGTTCAATGACAACAACAACAACAACAACAACAGCAACAACAACCAACCAGCCAGTCAGATTCTCTAAGTCAAAACACTCAAACGGTTTCGATGACATTTACAGGCCGGCCACCTCTGTCAATAATAAGCACTCAAACGGTTTTCACAACATGCAAGGAATGTTTTAAGTTCAGGTTCCGTTGATTCACATGACAAATAAAGTTCACATCAAGACGGTTTGCAGTACACACACACACACACACACACACACACACACACACACCAGTATATATATAGAAAGTAATTATAACGTGCAATAGTGTGAATTATATATATATATATATATATATATATATATATATATATATATATATATATATATATATATATATATATATATATATATATATATATATATATATATATATATATATATAGAGAGAGAGAGAGAGAGAGAGAGAGAGAGAGAGAGAGAGAGAGAGAGAGGGACAGAGAGAGAGAGAAAGAGAGTGAGAGAGGTAGGACAACTGATAACCTTCCACAGGAGGCGCCCTACCAGAGGTCAGCGGCCCCTTCCCTGCTTGACTTACGGGCTTGACAGCAGGTAAAAATGACACTGTGGCCATAAAGGTGTGTCTCTTCACTGGTAATAATCTATACAAGTGTTACCATACTTAGCCAAGGTCTTCCTACACACCTCAACCCCCCATGTGTTGGACACGAGGTACAACGTCCTACACATCTTATCACAACAAATATATGATAATAATAATAATAATAATAATAATAATAATAATAATAATAATAATAATAATAGTAATAATAATAATAGCAATAATAATAATAGCAATAATAATAATAGCAATAATAATAATAGCAATAATAATAATAGCAATAATAATGATAACAATAATAATAATAATAATAATAGCAATAATAATAATAGCAATAATAATTATAATAATAATAATAATAGCAATAATAATTATAATAATAATAATAATAGCAATAATAATGATAATGATAATAATAATAATAATAATAATAATAATAATAAGTTAGTTTTCCAATAACCTTATCTATTACAGGCTCTCGTTCATACTCATCTTCCTCCCCCTCCTCTTTTTCTCCCTCCTCATCTTCCTTCCCTTCCTCCTCTTTCTCTTTCTCCTCCTCCTCCTCTTTCTCCCCCTCCTCCTCCTCTTCCTCCTCCTCCTCATCTTCCTTCCCTTCCTCCTCCCCCTCCTCCTCTTTCTCCTCCTCCTCCTCTTCACAAACACAGACTCATGATATGTGTTTCCTGAGGGAGTAAATGAGGGGCACGCTCCCTCAGGAAACACCTTCAAGGTCTCATTAGCTGACGATTGTGCAGTAAGGAGGAGGGCTGGAAGGAAGAGGAGGAGGAGGGGGGAGGAAGAGAAGATGCGGAGGAGGCTGGGAAGAGGAGGAGGAGGGGAGAAGAGAGGAGGGGGAGGAGGGAAGGAAGGGGAGGAAGGGAAGGAAGGAGGGGGAGGGCTGGAAGGAGGGCTGGGAAGAAGGGAAGGAAGGGGGGAAGGGAAGGAATGGGGGAAGGGAAGGAAGGGAAGAGAAGGAAGGGGAGAAGGAAGGGGGGGCAAGGAAGGGGGAAGGGGGGGAAGGTCTTAGTAACAGTGGTGGTGATAAATCTGGACCAATTTTGATTCCTCTTAAACTATTCTAGGCAACAGGGGGCACCGTTTATGTTGTTGTTGTTGTTGTTGTTGTTGTTCATCTGGTCCTGTTTCCTGGTATACTCTGGAGGAATCAATAACTCCCTTAAATGCCCTGTGTGGTGTGGTGAAAATGTGAGGTAAATGAGTCCTCCAATTATGTCTATGAATCGCCACCCACACTGAAAGAGTCTGTTTCGTTGCATGGTCAGGAGGAATCAGAAGCCTCCATTTCTCATACACGGACACAGAGTTCTTAATTAAATGGAGGCTTCTGATTCCTCCTGACTATGCAATGAAACAAACTCCTTCCGTAGAGGTGGTGGGTGCTTCGTGGCAATATTTGAAGGACTCATTTACCTCCAATTTTCAGACAACATCACATTTTAGAGATTGAAGATGAGACATGATTTCCTGTGGCGTCAAAATTATGCAGCCTCCCATTTTGGCTTCACCCGGGGTTAACGGGGGAATAATCTCTTTGGGGTGATCCCATTGAAGGGCGTATGATTACTGGTTCCTCCACACTGCACCACGAAACAGACTTACACCTGAGGGGATGTGTTTCGTAGCGTTGTTTGGAGGATTTAAGTCGCCTTCCTCAGTCTGTTATTTTTCCTCAGGGCGTCGTCATTGACATTTTATGATGGTACCGGGGCCAACCGTGATAAATTTTCCCCCAGGTTACTGCTCTCTCTCTCTCTCTCTCTCTCTCTCTCTCTCTCTCTCTCTCTCTCTCTCTCTCTCTCTCTCTCTCTCTCTCTCTCTCTCTCTCTCTCTGTACCTTAATTACTGGAAGGAAATACAGACTCCCAAATCTCGTTAACAACACTAAATATATCGATGTTATTAAATATAAAAATAATAGAAATGAATCTCACTGCATGTATAATTAGTTACCCATTCATATATTAACTATATCTATTTTATATAAACAAGCATTTAGGTCTTCAATTGTATGTTTATTTGTTTTATATCTAAGGTAATTTTCATGTATAAACTGATACTGATTTCCATACATACATACATACATGCATTGATTTAATTTGTCCACCATCACCCACCAAAGCAGACAGCTGTGTATATAAACATGGGAGTGAGTATAATAATGCTCAGTGTCTCGCCAGGTGACAGAGAGTGAGGTTGTCGCATCTCAGGGTCACTGCTGCTACACAATATAATATTAAAGCGTGTTATCTTTTACATGGGCAAAATGTACATGTTCCATTCTACCAATCTATATATATATACAGACAAACACACATGCACGAATATAATACAAACACACACATGCACGAATATATATATATATATATATATATATATATATATATATATATATATATATATATATATATATATATATATATATATATATATATATATATATATATATATATATATATATATACATATACGAATATAATACAAACACACACACATTTACACACGCACATGCACGAATATAATATTATATACACACATATACAAATACACACACATTGTTTGTAAATAAAAATAACTAAGATTGGATGTATGAACTAAGGTCAGACTGCTTTGTATACATTTCTGTATACTCTTCTGAAGGTGTTTAGGCTTTGATGAGGGACCGAAAGTTGATGTGGTTTTCCCAATACTAGAATAGGGAAAAAAAACTTGAGATGCACCTGAGGACAGCATCATCATAAACACACACACACACACACACACACACACACACACACACACACACACACACACACACACACACACACACACAAACTCACTAAAGGGACAAACAACTACTTGCTCAATACACGTCAACATACATACATACATACAGAGACGAGATAAAGACTGTCAATTAGGCCTCAACATGATATCAAAGATTCTGTCAACGGGACCATTAATCTCAAGTTTAGTCTTCCTTTAAAAAAAAAAAAAAAATTATCTTGACTCTTAAATTTTTTTTTTTTTTTTTTTACGGGGTTCATTGTGTGTGTGGGGGGGGGTTTGTGTGTGTGTGTATGTGTGTGTGTATGTGTGTGTGTGTTTGTGTGCGTATATATTTATATATATATATATATTTGCGCGTTTGTAAAATTATATTTGTACAAGTGCTTATGTGTGTGTGTGTAAGTGTGTGTGTGTGTGTGTGTTTGCCTATATATGTGTGCGCATATATAAATATATTTGTGTGTGTGTGTGTGTGTGTGTGTGTGTGTGTGTGTGTGTGTCGTTACCACCTGCCCAGTAAGGTAAGGAGGCTTGGCCAGGTGTTGCTCTCATGTTCACGGTCACCAGGGTGTGTGTGTGTGTGTGTGTGTGTGTTGTCATTGGCGGCACTCTCTGTACAAAAGGACCCCTTGGTTTGGCTCAGTTGTGGTCTCTCTCTCTCTCTCTCTCTCTCTCTCTCTCTCTCTCTCTCTCTCTCTCTCTCTCTCACACACAAACCTGCCAGGCCTTAGCGGTACCCTGTGAAATTTTTTTGAGTAGTCCTGTTTTCTGGTTTCTGATTTTCTTTTGAGACAAGCGGTGATATTATTATGAAGCGATGGTGGTGGTGGTGGTAGTGGTAGTGGTAGTGGTAATGGTGGTGGTGGTGGTAGTGGTGGTGGGGTCATAAAGTGAACCAAACCAACCTACCAACCAACCAACTACATCACATCACCACCACCACCAGGGCTGTAAATCACTCCAAGAGAAGCCAACTTCTTTGAGGACTGCATGCTGGTGGTCGGTATATACAAAACTATTTATTTACAAGTGATGGTGCCGATGGTATGTTGGCGATTCTGTCTTTCCTCTGTCTTGCCTTTGCTCTCTCCCTACCCCACTCCCTCTCTCTGTCTGTCGGTCTGTCTGTCTCTCTCTCTAACACTCACTCTCCCCCTCACACTCTCCTGTCACACCACGTAGGACACGAGGGAGAAGGCGATAGATGGCGAAGTAGAATATCAGACACGAAATAAATAGTATGAAGGAAAGGAGGATAAGAAGATTGAAGGCGTCAGACATGAAAGAAAAAGAAGGAAAGCAGGATAAGATTGAAGGTGTCAGACACGAAGGAAATAGAAGGAAAGGAGGATAAGAAGATTGAAGGTGTCAGAAGTCATGGACAATATTTTACCCTTCGCAACAAGTGTCTATGCATCAACTCGGCACTCAGCAGCCATTCACCGCCTCACAACACAATACTCAATCACTTGACGAAGGAGCCAAGGTTTTTTTTTTTTTTTTTTTTTTTTTTGCCTAATGGGCCTGGTGGTGAGGAACGCGTAGTCAGAAGTAAGTGAGGTGTTGTGTGGCTTGTACCTACAGTCAGTCAGTCAGTCAGTCAGTCAGTCAGTCAGTCAGTCAGTCAGTCAGTCAGTCAGTCAGTCAGTCAATCAGTCAGTTGCCTTCAGTTAGTTATTTTTTTTCCTTCCCTTTTGAGGTTATGTCGTTTCGGTTTTCAGTATTATGGTATTATTTTGTGGATGTAAAAATATAATGTCTATAGGATGAGAACAGCATACACACACACACACACACACACACACACACACACACACACACACACACACACACACACACACAACAGACAATCGTAACTTTTCTGCTGTGAAATTTGAGGATTGCCTCGTATAGTTTCTCTGCTGCGTTACATAATTCATTCTGATAACTGTTGGTGGTGGTGGGAGGTCAGTTGCTCCTTGTCTCACTCGTCTCACTTTCCTCTCCTCTCCTCTCTTCTTTTTTCCTCTCTTCTCCTTCCCTTCCTTCTCCTCCTGTCTTCTCTCCTCTTCATCTCTTTCCTTGTCTCACTTTCCTCTCCTCTCTTCTTTTTTCCTCCCTTCCTTCTCCTTCCCTTTCTTCTCCTCCTGTCTTCTCTTCTCTCCTCTCCATCTCTTTCATTGTCTCACTTTTCTCTCCTCTCTTATTTTTTCCTCCCTTCCTTCTCCTTCCCTTTCTTCTCCTCCTGTCTTCTCTCCTCTTCATATCTTTCTTTGTCTCACTTTCCTCTCCTCTCTTATTTTTTCCTCCCTTCTTTTTCCCTTTCTTCTCCTCCTGTCTTCTCTCCTCTCCATGCATCTCTTTCCTTGTCTCTCGTCTTTTATCTCCTCTCCTCCCTTTTTCCTTCCCTCTCTCTTTTATTCTAGATAGTTTAGCAAAGCAAAGCAGCCTCGTAAGGACCAGTAAGTGTGTTGCTGTTTGCAGGTCCTTTGTATTCCCTTGCATTCTTTTTCTTCCTCCTTCTCTCTTTTTTTTTTTACGTGTTGGTTCTTTTATTCTGTGATGTAGTCAGAAAATTGGAGATACAGGAGTCCTTCAAACCTTGCCACAAAACATCACTTACAAGGAAGGAGCTTGTTTCATGGCATGGTTAGGTGGAATCAGAAGCCTCCATGATTTATACACGATCACAGGGGCCTTAATTCGACTAACTCTCACATTATGGTTAGTGTGCTGGAAAGATAGCTACTTAAAATCCTGACGGGTTTGGTCTCTGCCCTCGCTATTGCATCTTGAATTACACACACCATCGCAAACCCACCTTACCTCACACATAACCCACCCGGATGTTGCCTAACTTAACTTAAACTAATCTAACCTACCTTACCCTAACCTAACCTAACCTTATCTCACACATAACCAACCCGGACTATATCTAACCTAACCTAACCTAACCTACCCTAACCTAACCTAACCTCACACATACAATCCCAGACTTTAATCTAACCTAATCTACCCTTCCCTAACTTAACTAACCTTACCTCACACATAACCAACCAGGACATTGCCTAACCTAACCAATACCTTAACCTACCCTTCCTTACCCTAACTAAACTAACCTTACCTCACACATAATCAACCCGGACATTGCCTAACCTAACCCGGACTTTATCTAACCTAACTTGGCCACTTATCCTGACCTTCCTCTTCCTTAAATGGGGTAATACACTTTGGGTACACTATTGAGCATCTTGAATACTCCAAAGCATGCCAGGAAACAGATCTTGAATACTCCAAAGCATGCCAGGAAACAGAGCTAAATCAACAAAAAAAATAATGGTTATGTGTTGCTTGCATTAATAGTGAAAGTTGTGTAAATATTTGAACTCTGATTGACCAGCCAGGAGAGAAATTTAATGGAGACTATAGGGGAAGAGAATGATTGATTGATTGATTGATTGATATTAGGCATTGCAACAGCTAGATCATACGGCGCCCGAGGAGGAAGGAGGGTGGGAGACGTTCTTGTACGTACGATTTCTCCTTCCCTTTCGAAGTGTATTAGGCAAAGCTTTCCATGCATTCTGTGGTCTCATTAACGTGTTTATTGTTTACAGCCCAGCCAGCCATTGTTCCACCTCTCTCACCTCTCTTTCCAAACTCTCCTCATTCCAGCTCTCTCACTTCTCTTTCCAGACTCTTCTCGTTCCAGCTCTCTCACTTCTCTTTCCAGACTCTCCTCATTCCAGACTCTCCTCATTCCAGACTCTCCTCATTCCAGACTCTCCTCATTCCAGACTCTCCTCATTCCACACTATATATCTATATATTTGTGTGTTTGTGTTTGTGTGTTGACATTCACGTTTCCTGCTATTAGTAACTTTTCTTTGTGACAATTATGAGTTTAAGAGGAGATTTATTTATTGGTGAATTGGAAAGCCTCTGCTGAATCCTACCTACAAAATATATGCCACGTAATAAATCCTCTCTTAGGACTCTTATCACCTGTTTTTTTTTTTTTTTTTTTTTTTTATGTGCTATGAGGCCTCGCTGTTACGTTGCTTAATATCCATCCATCCATCCATCCATCCATCCATCCATCCATCCATCCATCAATCAATCAATCAATTCCCTTTTAGTAATATTAAGGTGAATTGTTTCGTTTTGGAGGAATCAGTAGCCCTAAAATTTCAAAAAAAAAAAAAAAATGATAAATAAAAAGAGAATCTCCCTTATATACGATTTTTTTTTTTTTTTTGCTTAAGATTTTTTTTTTTTTTTTTTTTTGCCTACACTCATTAATATTATTCTAACTTAAAAAATGGTGCAATCTGGCGTCATATTATTGGTTTCATTCGTATTTATCTATTTATCTTTCTTTCTATCTGTATTCCCTTCATTTCACCCCATTCACCAACCCTCACACCTCACCCCCTTCACCAAACTCAGCCTGCCCCATCCCTCCCTCCCTCCCTCAACCCTTCTCCTTCCCCATCCCTCCCTCCCTCAACCCTTCTCCATTACACTTGTGGTGTGGGAACATAGCCACTGTTATAGTGTATAGTAACCACCTCTCTCTCTCTCTCTCTCTCTCTCTCTCTCTCTCTCTCTCTCTCTCTCTCTCTCTGTATGTGTGTATGTATGTAGCCTACTGTACACTGTATGATGACTGAGGGGAGGGGGTGGGGGGAGGGGGGAGACATTAGAAGGGACACAGTGACTGGTACTACTAACACAAACCAAACTTATTATGTTCTCCAATCCAAAGGTGGGGTGGGATGGAGGAGGGGGGGGGGGGTGTTGTTGTTGTTGTTGTTGTTGGTGGTGGTGGTGGTGGTGGAGGAGGAGGGGGTGTTGTTATTGTTGTTTTTGTTGTTGTTGTTGGTGGAGGTGGTAATGGTAATGGAGGTGGAATTATTTTTAATGTTATTTTTCTTGTTGTTGTTGTTGTTATTATTTTCGTTGCTTCTGTTGTTGTTGGTGTTGTTGTTGGTGGTAGTAATGGAGGACAGAGGGATGGGGGTTGTGGTGTGTATAATTAAGGAAAACACAGGCTACGACGGAAGAGCCTCCAGGTAAGGTATGTACAGTATGTGTGTGTGTGTGTGTGTGTGTGTGTGTGTGTGTGTGTGTGTGTGTGACGAACAGAGGGAAGGAAGGGGACTAAAGTTGTCGTGCAAAGGTATATATACATAAGCGAGAGGTAAGTAGAAGGAGGAGGAGGAGGAGGAGGAGGAGGAGGGGGAGGAGGAGGAGAAGGGGGGAGGAGGAGGAGAATGGGAGGGGGGGGGTAGAATAAGAAATAACACCCCCACCCCCAACACCAACACCAACCACACCACATGATACAGTATAGAAAGAAAGGCAGTAGTAGAAGGTGTGATAAACAACCCATTGTACAGAGTGATGTAAAATGATGGGCAACTCAGATTATGACATTACCTCATACATACATACATACATACCTACATACATACATACACACATACATACATACATACACTTCACATGGCTGACAGTAATTGAGCGGATCCGAGTAGTTTGTACAATTTATGATGATATAGTCTAACACGCTACTTGGCTAATCCCGAAACACGACCTACACTATACAATTGTTGTTGTTGCCTTCAGAACTTCCTAGGTTTAGGTTTATTTTTTTATTTTTTTTCCCACCGTGTGTGTGTGTGTGTGATGATGATGAATTTTCTTTACAAGGGGGAATACATTACTTACTTAATTTTCTTTACAAGGTGGAATACTGACTACTGGATTTTCTTACAAGGTGAAATACTGACTTACTGAATTTTCTTACAAGGTGGAATACTGACTTACTGACTTTGGAAAATGCAAAGACATATTTATTTGTTGATTTCCGTTTTGCTTGGTTAGTTAGTTAGTTAGTTAGTTGGTTATTAAGTCAGGAATGTAGTTGGTTATTTAATTTGTCTGTCAGTCAGTCAATTTGTTAGTGAGTTAGATAATCAGTTAGTTAGTTAGTTATTTATTTAGTTAGTAAGTTAGTAAGTTAGTAAGTTAGTTAGTTAGTTAGTTATTTAGTTAGTTAGTTAGTAAGTTATTTATTTAGTTAGTTAGTAAGTTAGTTAGTTAGTTAGTTAGTTATTTAGTTAGTAAGTTAGTTAGTTAGTTAGTTAGTTCGTTAGTTAGTTAGTTAGTTAAGTGTTATTCTGTTTCTTATTATTATTAGCGTCGATATAATCACCGTTACAAACAACAGTATTGCTTACGTGTCTTTTCAGTGTCTGTTGATAATGTATGTATGTATGTATGTATGTATGTACCATTGTCTGTGTACTGTTCATCTGACACACAAAAGATATAATGTACCGGACAAGTTTTCTCTTCACTGCAGCCACACACACACACACACACACACACGCACAACACACACACACACACACACACGTATTTGTATAATTAGATTGATATGTGTATTTGATGTGGACTTTCACAAAAAATGTTAAAAGCAAAAACACTAATTATTAC